>PVHP010022419.1:0-28440 GCA_004024765.1 Zapus hudsonius
ACCCATCAGTAACAACACACTTGGGCCAGGAAGACTGGGATGAGTACTAAGATATACAGGATCCCTTGCCACAAGGACTAATACAGACAGCCCACGGAGGAGGATATACAACTGATCAGGGATGGGGAGGGGGGGAATTGGGGAATTCGGGATAACAACGCATGGTTTGCCCACTAAATAATGTAACTCATTATGGACATTAAAAAAATATAAAATAAAATAAAATAAATAGTTTATTAAAGGCCGGGCGTGGTGGCGCACGCCTTTAATCCCAGCACTCGGGAGGCAGAGGTAGGAGGATTGCTGTGAGTTCAAGGCCACCCTGAGACTACATAGTGAACTCCAGATCAGCCTGGACTAGAGCGAGACCCTACCTCAAAAAAAAATAGTTTATTAAAAAAAAGAATCAGGGTGACTAATTCTCTTAGCACTTACTGGAACTTTCTACCTAAGGGTAGATGTTCATTGAGATTGGCTTGCAAAACTAAACAGAAGTTTGCAGAAGCCGGCCCCCTGCCCTGAGTGTCTCAATCAATAAATTGCCACGACATTAATTTGGGGGAATTGTCACAATAAAGGGAAATGAGTAACGACTGCACTGAAATATTTAGATGAGAGAAAACACTTCATTTTTCTGTTTTCTCCTTTATTTTTGCACTGCTGGGGCTGGCACATCCTACTGACGTACTCGATGTCTGGGTTACATTCGGAGACCTACTGTTTTCATTCTTCCATGGGCCAAGCAGTCTGAGCAGAACTCAGGACATGGGGCCTAGAGAGATGCCAATTTTCTAGGTCCACTGGAGATAATCGCATATGCTGTGGCTTGAATGCAAAATGTCCTTAATAGGGGGACATGTGTCTGAACACTTGGTCCCCGGCTGTACAATCTTTAGGAGGTGGAGCCTTGCTGAAGGAAGTGGGTCATTGGTTGACGGCCATGATGTTTAACAGCCCAGCCACACTTACCACTCGCTCCCTGGCTCCTCTCAATTGATGCAGAGAAGGCTTTTGACAAAATTCAACATCACTTCATGATCTGGGCGGCTCATTTTCCCATGTCTTCCCCCATAGGATGGATGGAATGTTTGCCTTCAAACTCGAATCCCTTCCTTCCTAAATTGCTTCTTCTTCTTATTTTTATTCTTTAATCATAGATGTTCAACTAAATGGGTTTATATGAAACCATTTAGTTTTGATGTGAGGAAAACGATTAAAGCTTGATAGCAAGCACCCCCTTTTTTACTCCTTAAAAAAGATTAAACAAAGCACAAAAATCAAAATTAGAATTAAGGAATTTTAAGACATATTTCCAATGACTCTTGTGTTGATTTTTATCAGCTGTCCCCCATAAACTTATGTTCTATAAATGCTTGCTCTCCAGCTGGTGGTAATTTGGGGGGTGGAGCTTTGCTGGAGGAGGGGTGTTGCCAGGGGTGGACTTTGAGATTTAATAACCCTAGCTTGCCAGTGTTAGTTGGCTCAGTCTGCTGCTGCTGTTTCACACTGGGGCTTTAAACAGGGCAAGTAGGCCCTCAGCAGAGGTGATGACCAACCCCCGTTCATGCCATGCTTTCCCCTGCCATCATGAAGCTTCCCCTCCTGAATGTAAGCCAAAATCAACCCTTTGCTCCCATCAGCTGCTATGGGTCGGTGCTTTGTCCTAGCAACAAGAAGATAATTTCAGCTACCCTTATCGAAATCTAAAAATTCAGTCCCACAAGTTTGAAGAGTCATTGTGCTTTAAGAAACAAGAGTTGCTAAAAATTGCTCAAACAATTTGATTCCTGTCTTTATGGGACCAAGCAATTGTGCCCCTAAATTTCCTGATTCAATTGCCAGGAGAGAGGAAATTTTGTTAGGGGTATAAAGGCCACTGGACAGAATGTGAAAGTGATAAAAACACAGCCAGAGAACAGAAGGGATCTCACGGTCCTTAGGGAAAGTGAGGCTCCTTTGTGAAGACAAGGGCTCCATTTCCTGTCTTGCTGCCCCATCTGGCAGAGGGCAGCCACAGAGGCAGCACCCTCGGGGAGCTCATGATGTTGGCAAGAGGAGAGGAAGCAAGGTGTCAGCAAGCAAGGAACCAGACTGTCAGAGGGTGAGACTAAAGGTGTTAGACAAGAGGCTGCCACAGCGAAGTCAGACAGCAGCTCAAATACAGTCATGTCGTTTCCACGTTGAGGAAGTTGAAAGAATCTTATAGTTATTATAATATCAAGATATAGAATGAGCAGGACGATGGCTCAGAAGGTAAGGTGCTTGCCTGCAAAGCCTAAAAACCCAGGTTAAATTCCCCAGTATCACATAAAGCCAGATGCACAAAGTGGCACATGCATCTGGAGTTTGCAGCAGCTGGAGGCCCTGGCACGCCCATTCTCTCTGTCTCTCTTCTCTATCGCTATCTGCTTGCAAACCAAAAAATAAAAATATTTTCTTAAAAAATAGAGAATGCTACTCAGATATAGTGTGAAAGGTCAATAAATGTGTATTCATTTATATTTAGAAACTCTCATTTTTGTTCAAAGGGAGTTGAGAGCAACTGCCAGAAGGTCCCTCAGTTTCTCTTTAAGGCATCCTGTCTCCTCACTTGCCAGCTAGGTTCTCTTTAGTGTATAAGTTGCACAGGCCCAGGGAGAAGGGGACACGACTCTGTGGCCAGCTGACTCTCCCTGCCATCTCATTCCTGATCACCGCAACCCTGCTTGTCACCTCCTATCACTCAGCCCAAGACCAAGACCTCAGAGTCACCCGTGCTCTGGGCGTCATGCAATGGTAACTTCATGTAATTTTCTTTCAAACTTAATTGACATGGTGTGGTGAGTGTTAAGGGAAATTAAATGTGTAAAATGATCTTTTTCGCATGTACATATGTGTGATGTGAGTGTGTGTGTATGGGCCCATGCATGTGGGTTGCCTGTAGAGGTCAGAGGTTGATGTTGGATGATATCCTTGATCACATTCTGCCTTACTGACTGATGCAGGGTCTCTGACTTGAACACAAGGCTTACTGATTCAGTAAGTCTGTCTAACCAGCTTGCCCTGGGGATCCCCTGTCTTGTGTCTCTTGAGATCTGGGATTAAAGTCAGGCTGCCACATCCACCTGATACTTATATGGGTTCTGGGGATCTGAACTCTGGTCTTCATGCTTGTACAGCAAGCGATTTAACCACTAAGCAATCTCCCCAACTCTGGAAAATAATTCGGCATAGTTCCCTCTTCATGTTAATTACTTCCATGCCTAAATACTCTGTCAAAGCTCATTCCCAGTTACCCTCACATCCGGTTGCCAGAATTCTTGTAAACATTATCATATCTGAAATTTCAATCACAGTTCAATTACTTTGGCTTCAATGATCTCGTCGCTTGCCAGCCTCTTCCCAGTCTGGAACTTTCTGTGCCAGCCACCCTGAACGGCCTGCCCTGCCCTGTGTACATGCTGATGGCCTCACAAAGCACTAACTCTGCTTTTCCTGTTTGAAAACGCAACTATTTCTATGAAACCAGCATAACCACATATTTATTGCCAGGGTATATTTCTATACTTTTTTATTTACACCTACTAGATTAGGCTGTGAGCCCTAGACATTATTCATCATTCATGGCACCTGGTACACTGCCTGGCATCATGGGTGTTCAATGGATAGATGAGTGTGAAGTCCACTGCCAACCGTTATTCACTGTTTTTAAAATTTTTTTTAAAGCCCTAGACCTGAAAAAAGCAAGTGTCAGCAGCTTGGGAATTAAGTTTCAACTTGTTTTATTACTGCTTATGGTCATTATTTGTAGTGTTTCGGATTGAACCTTGTGTCCGCTAGCCAAGTGCTCTATCGCCGAGAGTCCTCCTGATCCTTCCCTATCTGCAGCTACAGGGCAACACAAGTCCCCCACTGCCTTCTGGAAGTTTCCATTCTATCCACAACTGATTTTATTCTGCACACTTTAGAGCACCAGGTGCCTCAGCATTTTTGTTCCAGTTTGTTGATTCAGGGACTAACCTCCTCACACCCATCCTAAACACACACACACACACACACACACACACACACACACACACACACACACACGCATGACTCCCAAGAGAGTTCAATGAGGTGATGACCCTCAAGCCAGAGGAGAGTAAACAATACAGTCTTGCAACATGTCTGTTGTCCCCTTACGTCTGGGTGAGGTGGAAGCCCAGAGGAGAGTGGACCATCAGAGCTCCTGCCCTCCCCCTTTTGTTTATAAAGGAAAGAAATAGAGCTAATTGACGTAGGATGTGGCTGAGCATGGCTCTCATCTCAATCCTGTTTTGCCTCATCTTGCGGTCGCTTTAGGAGCTCATCAGGACCAACCATTTCCAGCGCTTTAGGGGGTAAAACAATAAAACAACTCCAGTTCAGAACCTCCTCTCAGACTCCGGCCAGATAAAAGAACCATTTCAGTCCCTTGAAACTTCTAGTATATAAAAATCATGAGTGTCAAATCCAGGATCCCCAGAGAGTACAGTGATTTAAACTCTAGGTATGTTTCTTCTCTTGATACAATGGAGAATCTGGTTTGAAATCCTCTTGAAACCTAAATCTCCCTCAGGAGGCATCAAACCTTTATCATTGATAACGCAACTTGAAGAAAGAATTCTCAAATCCTCTTGCTAGTTTGTATGGTCAGTGATATCACCCAAGTGTGTATTTCAGCTTCTGTTCCTGTAAGAAGTAGCTTTTTTTGGTTTTTGTTTAGCTTAAACCCAGGTATTAGTGTCATGGTTAAATATCTGTTAACAATTGGTCTTATAGGGACTTTTTTTTTTAGTGTTAAAATATGGTGGCAATTTGGGCATGGAGCCTGTAATACCACCCCATCCCCTTGGGTGGTAGAGGCAACATGTTTATGAGGTCAATGCTAGTCTTGTCTACATAGGGAGTTCAAGGTCAACTCGGGCTACATGAGACCCTGTCTCAAAATTATAAAATGAATTCAAAGACTGGCTGGAGATTCAGAGACTGTAAACCAATAATAGTGCTAATCTTTAAAATGCTCTTTTATTGGAGTTCATGATCATCTACAAAAATGTTGATCTCTGGATTTTTGCACTTTGACAAATCTTTTATAGGGGTTTGTAGTAAAAGAGACACCTGTGATTTTATCTTGCACTCTATTGTACATCAATTGTTACCCTTTTCAAAAAATTGTATTTTTCCCTTCAGTGCTAAGGATTGAACTCTGGGCCTCATGCATATTAGGTAAATGCACTACCACTAAGGTCCCCCGGCTTCGTTTTTTACATTGTTGATTGATACATAATTTTATACATATTAATGAGGTGTATTGTAGCATTTTTGTTCATATGGACATTGAGTAGTGACGAACTCAAGACAATTAACACATCATCAACTTTAGTGTTCATCCTTCGGGTTTTCTTCTATTTGTGATATACTAGTCACTGAAATTATATTCACCGTGCTGTGCACAGGACACCCATCTTTCTGTGTTCTCCCATATGTCTGTCTGTGAATGGACAATTAAGGTGATTCCACATCCTGTTCGTGTGAGGAATGCTACAGGAACATGGAAATGAATGTAAGAGTATTTCCAGCAGGTTGATTTCACTTCCTCTAAGTATTTATGAATCCAGTAGAGGAACTGTGTGGATTGGATGGTACCAACTGTCACTTCAATCCTCCCCCACCCCAGTTTTCTTTTAGTGAAATAGCTACAAGAACATATAATGTTAATATAAAATATTAATAGAAAGTAAAGTGAATCTATAAAGTCATCTCTGTATTTTTCTATGTTGGTGTCTGATGCTGCCCACTTCCCCTTCACAGGCTCATTCCCCGTGGTGCTGTTTAAGCGTCTCGGAGGGTCAGACAGCACCTTTGCCAAGGAAAGCCCAGAACAAGAAGGCCTTAAAATTTTCTAGGGCCTTCTGGACTTTGGCATTCTTATTGGAGCTGATAGAGATCTATGGATCTAGTTTCTGTGCTCTGGCAACTAACTGTCCTTGGGTATATGCTAAAAAAAAAACCAGCCTCTTACCAAATTCTACCTCCTGGCAACCTTATGGTATAGAACTTAGATTTGCTTCACTGACCTTCCTATTTGGTCAGTCTGGAAATACTGAGATGGAAATGAGACTCTTTTTAAGGATTTAACTCATTTCTCTCTGCTTTTTAATTTTTTTTAATTTATTTGCAAGGAGAGAGAGAGAGAGAGAGAGAGAGAGAGAGAGAGAGAGAGAGAGAGGAGAGGAGAGACAGACAGAGAGAATGGGCAAATGAACTCCAGATGCACACGCCACTTTGTGCATCTGACTTTTGGTGGGTACTGGGGACTCAAACCCAGGTCATTAGGCTTTGCATCCCTCCATCCCATCTTCCTCAGTTTTTCAAGAAGACAGGGGCAATAGAAAAGAGACGGTCAAGAGACATCAGTGCTGGCTGCTGCCCACATACACCCTTCTCGTCTACAGGAAGAACAGGCTTTACACAAACTCCTGGACTTCCCAGATGTCCCCTCCTAGTCCAGTCAGTCCCTGAGCATCGTGACCAAGGAATTCCCTCACTGCCTTGCTTCTGGAGACATGGCATCCACACCAGAAAGACAGATGGTGGGTTGTTTCAGGACAAGATGCCACTGAGTGGAATGTTGTTTCACACCTGATCAATGTGCAGCAATTTTGATTGAAAGGTTTTATGGGAATGCCAACTGTGTCTTAAATTTGACATAGTTCCAACAGACTTCTCTTATTATCTTAACTTAATATTTTTTATGATGTTTGATATTGAATCCAGTGCCTGCTGGACAAATGCTCCATGCTCCACCACTGATTCTTACCCAGTTCCTTTGTTAATACTCTGAACTAGAATATAAATAACTGAGGTTTAGTTCACAGTTCAACAGATTCGTCTTGTTTGATTTCCTGATAAGTCCCTATTCTGGGGGGTGGAGAATAAAAATAACATATCTGTGCCCTATAGGAGGAAAGCTGCTAGTGCCGAAGCTAATTCTGGAAGAACAGACTTCCATGGACCAAGCCTCATCTTCTCCTTGGGGTCTGGTGACCCTCGGGTGCTTGGAGACAAACTTTAAGCAGTTGTAAATTCACATGAAACATCCTCTCCTTTGATGGAACCTCCGGGGATTTGGTTGTCACTTACTATTCCATTTAATCTTACTGGGTGATAATTCTGATTGTTGTGGGCAGAAAATCAAAATGAACCCAATGAGAGACAGACAGACAGACAGACAGACAGACAGAGAGTCAGGCATGATGGTGTGCTGCCGAAATCCTGAGGGTACAGCACTCTGTGGTGTCTTGTCTCTCCACCACAAAGGACTAAGTGGACAACAGTCATCAAAAGGTGAGCAAATAAGTATGATGATGTATTCACACAGTTCTAATGGAAGGTCCACTCTCGATGGTGGCAGGATGCTGACCAAGAGAGCATAAGGCGGTGGTGTCGCTTGGAACTCTGTTACTCTGTTTCCTCAGGAGACAGTGAGCCTTGATTCACTCTGCCTTCCCACAAACATCCTCGGCAGCTGCTTGCAACCTGAAATTCAAGTGGAATCCCCCACTGAAAGAAACAGCAGTAACTCTGAAACAGTTCTTTTGATTCATCTTCCACCAAGAGGAAGAAATATTTCAAGTTGGCCTTATTTGTCTGGAACATTTTCATTTATTTACTTGCATACAGAGAGAGGAAAAAGAAAAAAAGCATCTAGTTGTGCCAGGGTCTCTTGCCACTGCAAACAAACTCTGGATGCATGAGCCACTCTATGCATCTGACTTCAAGTGGGTCCTGGGGAATCGAATGAGGGCACACAGGTTTTGTAAGCAAGTGCCTTTAACTGCTGAGTCATCTCCACCACCCATAATTTATTATTTTTGAGGTGAGCTTGGCAAGAATTAAAAAGGAAGGATGAATTCTTAAAAGGTAATATCATGTGTAAGGTATGATCTAGATATGATTTGGTAGACATGATGTAGCTATGACTTGGTAGACATGATGCAGATATGATTTCATAGTCATGATGTATGTAGCTTTGACTTGGTAGACAATATCTAGGTATGACTGGAGAGACACCATCTAGGTAGGCTTTGGTAGACATGAACTGGTAGGCTTTGCACCAGTCAAAAGCAGCTCGTCTCCTAGCAACAAATTGTGAGATTTCCAAGGAAAGAATGATTTTTCTCATCATGGCAATAGGGACCAGAGAAAAGTATGAGAAGTGCACGGGATTACAACATAGGGCTTCACCCTTTGGAAAGCGCTTGAGTCATGTCAATCTACAAAGGAGCCAACTGACGTCATGACTTGTTGATGCTACAGACTGGCTCTTTTACACAGCAGAAAAAGAAAAGATTGAAAAATTTCATCTACTTAGAATCCCATGCAAGCAGAACACACGAGAAAATGCTGCTGTGTACCACAGATAGTCTGCATTCTATATTGAAGTGTGTGCCATTAACATTGATCCAAGACTCATGACCATCACAAAGTCGACATAATCTCTAAAGCCAAACATTTATCTCTCACTAAAATTAAGAAAGTTTACAATAGAAATGCTTTATGAAAATGCTTTGTTTTTCTAGCCAATTCATGACACGATTTCTTTCCTGTTAGGTGCTACTACTCCCAATTTCATTAGTTGTCCAAGTCCCCCCTCCCCCACTCTGCCGGAAATCAAGCCCAGAGCCTTCTGCTTGCTAGCCAAGAGTTATGTCACTGAGATATAACCTCAGCTCTTGTTTTTTTTTTTTTGAGATAGGGTCTCACTAAGTAGGAACTCATGATCCTTCCTCCTGCCTCTGTCTCCCAAGAGCTTGGATTACAGTCATGTGCACATACATGGCTCCAAGCTTTCTGTTTTTGAAAGGAGTTCATCTTGTTGAATATTTTTGTATGCCTCAGTCTACTCACACCCCTCACCCACTGTCGCTTTAGCTATGGATCTATGGCCATTGTCACTAGAAGGGCATATCATCTGTCCTTTCTTACAAAGGATGTACAAATGGGAATGTCCTCGTAATACCAAGTCAAGGGTTCAAAGATGCAGAAGACAGAGAAAGGTGAGGGCACTTAGCTTTCCTATCTTCTGTGATGCTCAGAACATGGTCTACGGAGGAGTTGTGAAACTTCACAGACTTATGTAAAGGGTCACTTTATAGTCTTAAGTTTGTAATGCATGCTCTACATTGATTAATTAGCTCAAAGTGCTGCTCCACAGAACTTTTTTTTCTTGCTATTTTTGAAACAGAGTCTCACTCTAGCTCAGGCTGATCTGAGCCATACTATGTAGTCTCAGGTCTCAAACACACAATGATCTAATCCTACCTCTGTCTCCTGAGTGTTGGAATTAAAGGTGTGGGCCACCAGGTCTTTCACGAACATATTTTTAATGGTATATACTCAATGAATTGGCTTCTAGTTCTTTTATTTTTAGGCAAGTACGGGGAAACAATCTTTTTTGTCTGGTCATAGACTTTATGAAAAAGCATCAAAATGATTTTAAGATTTTTACAATTTTTCTCAAAAAATAGTAAAATGATTGGATTTACAATAACTCAGCTGCAGTTTGGGCTTAACTTTTAAGCCCCTTCTTCCAAGGATGCCCAATGTGCCCTGAGTGAGGCATTTTACCTTTTCCCAATAGTAGGAATAAGCAACAATAGGGCTGCTTTGTGAGGCACAGAATGATGAATCCCTTCCAATGAGGACGAGGTGAAGAGAGCCAAAGAGCCCGAGGGGCCCACAGGAGAGGCGGGGATCTGACTTCCTCTGGCTCATAATGAGCACAATTCTTTGAGGTTCGGCTCAGGTAACCTTGCACAAGGAAGGGTCTTGAAATGTAGCAGATGAAATGTTTAAGGGGAGAAGAGCAGGTGTAGCAGTCTGGCTCTGAATCACCTTGGATCAGTGACAGACGTGTTCACCTGGCCAACGGTGATCTAGAAAGGATGGGGTTTTGCCTTTAATATGCTCTGGGGATTAGAACAGGGAATTCTCTGGGAAAACCTCAATAGAAAAAGATCTTTCTTGTGTTGATTATAGAGGGTAAGTTAACTATCATTTATTAAGCATGGCCCTTATATCAAACCCTAAGTATATTTTATTTTGATTCCTACCATCACAACCCAGCCGAGGTACTTCGTCACATCTAAAAGTTAAAGATCATAAACTGATGGTAAAATGTCATTTATCTGGGGTTCTTGTACCTTTTTCATTGTGGTAGGACTTAGATCTCGTTATTAAGCATTTGAGTTCTCGTTTCTTTTTGAAAGCCAGGGTCCTTGAGACTCTAATGTCAAGCTTCTCTCTAAAGATCCATGAACACCCTTGAAAGGACAGGAATTTTCTCGATCCAGGTATCAGAGCCAGAGGAAGGTTTTCAAGTTCCCAGGTATATAAAATGAGTCACCGAGCTAAGTATGTGCTCCCAGCCTCCTGGATGTTTGCTACCACGGAGATGATACAAACAGCAACCAGGTCCTGGCCGAGCCAAGTCATTTGCGTTTGGTTGTGTCATAGAAACCTAGCCTGAAGCATGTACCAACCACAGAGACCAGGAAAGTGCCGGATTTGAAGCCTAAAGTTATTGCCTTCATCTCTGTGCAGGAAAACACTAAGACCTTTCCCTCTGTGCCTTCCACGCAGATATCAAGAACTAAAACACGAAGACACTAATGAGGAAGCGATCTGTCATCCTGATGAACATTTGCGTGAGTTTCACTGTGATTGGTGAGTGTGCTTTTCAGAATGGGAGAAGAACAGTATTTTCCTTATGAATATACAATTTTAAGTCATCATCTGTTTAAGATTTTTTTTTTTGCCTTTTGAGCAACTTCCATTAAATCTTGCCTAGTCATGTTCAGGCAAGTGTGAATGTATCCATATCTTTATATCATCTCACTGGAATACCCAGTCCTTCGTTTTAATTAATAATGCTTAGCAAAGATCCCATACATGATGATGAACACCCATTACTTACTATACACTGCCTAAATGGTTCACTGAGTCATGGTGCTTGTGACATCACAATCATCACCATGGAAACAAGCATGATGACACTGTACCTTGTGACACTCTTACTCATCAGTCCTGTCATGTGTTCAGATCAAATTTACTTACGTCTTCGTCTTCTCTAGTTAAAATGTTCTGTATAGTAACTACGATGACCAGAGATGATTGTTTTCAAAACAATCATCTGTTAGATTTAAAATAGAAATAATCTCGCCAGCATGAAAGCCACCTCCTTAATTTTTCATTTACAAAATCTTATATTTAGCGGGTTTGATTTTTATATTATTATAACAATGAAGGAATTTCCCCTTCAATTTTCACCACATAAACAGTTTTCCATAGTTCTACTTCATCGTCAGAACTTTCTGTTAAATCCTCGTGCTTGAAAGCAGTCTTTCACATATAAAGGAATATCGTCTAGTTTTTAAGAGTTTGGGAAGTTTAAATCAAGGCTGTGAGAATATTTCATGCTCTTTCTATGCCTTGTGGGGAGACACGCAAGAGATTTACTTATTCTTCAAGTTTTGTAGTTAAAGGAGAAATTAAGACCTTATCTATCATTTTCATTGAAAGACAATGAATAGTCAGAAAAGAACTCTGTCATGAGCACCCTGGAAGGAAGTCCCCAAATAAAAAATTCAGGTCTAATCTAGTAAAATGTAAGACCCTGCAGCAAAGAAACCGCAAATTATGAGTCTTATATCCTCATTCCTTGGCACAGAGATATTTGGAACCAATGTACAGCTTAAGATGTGAGCAGGAAGGACAATTAGCCATCTATAACTGAGGAGACGCTTACATTATTATCGTCCAGGGTCAATGTGTCTGACCTTGGCAGAGATGGATCTATGATTTTAGGAATATGCAAAATGACTTACTACTATCCAGGGAAAGTTTTTCTTCCTGGAGATACCTTAGTTATATGGCTGCCAACTGAGTATAAAAATTATTTTAGGTATGGAGAGATAGTTCAAAGACTGAAAGTGCTTTCTTGCAAAGCCTGATGGCCTGGCTTTGAGTCCCCAGTACTCACAAAAAGCCTGATGCATCCGAAGTTCATTAGTAGTGGCGAGAGACTCTGGAATGCCAATTTCTCTGTGTTTCTTAAAAATCTTAAAAATATTTTAATAAAAATTAAAACCTTTTTTTTTTTTTTTGAGGTAGAGTCATACTCCAGCCCAGGCTGATCTGGAACTCACTCTGGATTCCCCGGCTGGCCTCAAACTCCCAGAGATCCTTCTCCCTCTGTCTCCCAAGTGCTGGGATTAAAGGTGTATTCCATTATTCCTGGCAACAAATTAAACCTTTTTGTCTGTAAAATTTTAGCAAAGACAATCAGGAGACAAGTTATGGATTGGGCAAACTATTTGCAAGTCATAACCAATGAAGGACTCCATCAAAAATATATAAAGAACCAAATGCTGCATATTCTCCCTCATATCCAGTTCCTAACCAGGTTAAGCTTGACCAGTAAGCAAACCTGACAGGTGAATTGAGAGACTGATTATGGGGATGGAAGGAATGGGGGGGAGGAATGGGATGGGAGGGTAGGAAGACTTATACACAAACATAAACCAATAATGAATGAATGCCATAAAATCCTTACTTGCATACAGTAATCTCTCAAGGAAGCTGTGAGCAGCCCCTGGTAAGAAGGGCCCTGAATAGAATGGACAGAAACCTAAACCCAAGAAAAAATTGCTCTGGTTTATTCTCACACAGAGCTCTTGATTAAAGAGACCCACGAGGTCCCCCCAAAAGACAGGCTTATGTCAAAGCTCCTGAATACCCACCCCAGGCAAAAGGTAAGACCCTATTGCTAAAGATACCACAGACTGTCATCACATAACACCGAGAGTCCCTGCTGGATCCATAAAGGTAACCAGCTCCCAGATGGTGAGCTGCCAGGGGAAACTGGTCAATGATTTGCAGTGAGGCAGAGGTCACTGATATACAACAGCAACCTACTTAATTGGAATGCTGGACAAACTGCTATACTGTAGAGACCAGCAAGCCAAGAATTGCTTATCTGTTGCACTAGTGGTACTAAACTAGGTAGGTAATCAATGGCTTGCTGATTGGCTAAGAGATCTACTCAATGACAAGGAACCCTTAACTAGAACTGGGATCCATGGCAAACTCTTATGGAGATCAAGCACCTGGGCTCTAAGGGGAAACTCCCACTCACCAGAGAGCTGCAGAGAAGCTACACCCATTAGAATCTTGCCAAATTAACACTGTTTGTCTCATTTAGCCTATACTGATCTCACTCTCCATGGGAGATTCTGTTTGTATTTTTCAGAAGGCAGTGAGAGGACCATGGACAACACAATTCCACCAACAGGACATGGGATGATTGCTGACATCCTGGCAGGAGATGAACCACCCCTAAATTATTATCTAGAGCCCAAATGAAACCATTAATGAAGTGCTGAGATGAGCAAGAGAACTACCTCCACAGCAAGTCTACGAAAGGATAATAGAGACAGACACCGAGAATACCCAACAGAGTCCAAAGTAGAAATTCGGTGTCTCTTAAGATCTCAACAGTAAAGCAGACTTAAAACTCACCTACCATGACTCAGAGAACTTAGTGGAAGAGGGGGTGGAAAGATTGTAAGAGTCATTGTGGGGGAGAATATCCAGAGACATTGCCCCCATTAACAACAACACACAAATTAAAAAAAAGGCTACTTCTTGTACAATTCACATCCCCCCATCCCATGGACTGTTCCAGCAATCCCACTAAGGAAGGCCCCTGTAGGTTGGAAGAGGGAAATGGGGGTACCACCACAATACTTTCTCATACAATGTATTTAATTATTAAGAATAAATAAATTTAAAAAATAAAAAATAAAGAACTTTCAAAACTCACAAGTCAAAAATCAATACAATTCGAAAAGAGGCAAAAGTCACAAGAAAGCTCATGCTAAGATGAGGTACAAATGATAATAAGAACAGGAAGGAAATGAAATGTGAAACAACAATAAATAGCACTTTAGGCTTATCAGAATAACTACAATAAAAATAGTGATAACACAAAGTGTGTGGGGGAGAACTGTCTACTTCTTATACAATTCATAACCCCCTACTCCATGGGCTGATCCAGTGTGCTCAATGAGGGGAATACCCAAGAAATTGGGAACCAAGAGGAAGGAAAGGGGCGGGTACCATCATATGATTTACTCATACAATGTATCTAATTTTGGCTAATAAAGTTATCAATAAAATATAGTGATGACATCAACTGGTGCGGAAGCAGCAGAAAACCTAGCTGCCTGCCTGTCACCTTGTCCATGAGAATGTAAATGGCTTGGCCACTGTGGTGGTTTGAGTCAGGTGTCCTCCATAAACTCATGCGTTCAGAATACTGGGTTCCCAGGTGGTGGCAATTTGGGAGTTGGAGCCTCCTGGAGGAGGTGTGATGTTGGGGGCAGGCTCATGTGTGTGACAGCCACCTTCCCCTTGCCACAGCTCAGCTCAGTCTCCTGCTGCTGTTTTCCACCTGTTGTGAAAGAGGTGATGTCCAACCTCTGTTCATGCTATGCTTTTCCCTGCCATCATGGGACTTCCCTGGAGACTATCAACCAAAATAAATCCTTTCCTCGCATGGGCCGCCTTTGGCCTGGTTTTGTGCCAGCAATGACAAGGTAACTGCAACAGCCACTTTTGAAAATATTTTGGCAGTTTCTTTAAAAAACAAAAACCACTAAACATGTTACTCCCATGAAAGTCACTGGTTATACTCAAGAATTTATACTAGAAAAAATGAAGTTCTGTTTGCACAACAACCAGAACAGGACTGTTCACAGAAGGTTCTTTCATGATGGTGCCAAATGAGAAAAAGCCACAGTATTCTGCATGAACATAGAGTGAAATACTCTGCAGCAATAAAAAGGGAGGAATAAGCCCCAGTGTGTGTAAGAACCTAGGGAAATTGTCAGAATTATACTAAGAATCTCCAAAGAACTGTGCTAAGGGGAAAGAGCCCACACCTAACACTTACTATTTGGTTCCATTTATAGAGCATTATGCTTGCCTGGGGTTTAAGGAGACAGTGGACAGAAGAAGAAAGTAGATGTAGAAAGGCCACAACAGATCAGTGTAGTGATCAAAATATTCTTTATCTGGATTGTTTCAAAGGTAGTATCCTGGTCATACCGTTGTACAATCATTTTATGAGATTATGCCCTTAGAAAAATCTAGGTAACAGATTTTTCTTGGTAAGAATTCTTATAATTGCATGAGACTAGACACTTTTCTCAAATTACAAATGTTCAAAAATATTTTTAATTTATTTGCAAGGAACACCAGGGCCTCTAGCTGCTGCAAACAAACTCCAGATGCATGCATTACTTTGTGCATCTGGTTTCGCCGTGGGTACTGGAGAATCTTACCCTGGTCATCAGGCGTTGCAAGCAAGTGCCTTAACCACTGGGCAATCTTTCCTGCCCCTTGTAAAATGTTTTTTAAAAATATTATTTATTTATTTATTTATTCATTTCAGAGAGAGAGAGAATGGGCACAATAGGGCTTTGCCATTCACTGCAAATGAACTCCAGATGCATGTGCCACCTTGGGCATCTGTCTTTCCATGGGTACTGGGGAATTGAACTCAGATCCTTCTCCTTTACAGGCAAGTGCCTTAACCACTGAGCAATTTCTCCATCCCTGTTGTTAAATGCACATCATTGATAAATATATTAATCTATGGCTTCTTCAAGCAATTTAGGAGAATTGCCATCAAAAGCATCTATCATCTTATTTCCTGAGAGAAATTTATGTTTTTGGCAAAATAGAGCTCAAGAGATTTAACATAACAAAGAGTAAAAATAATAAGAGTAGCAAACAAAGGATGGTGCTATGTTAATAATTACAATTATGAATTTTAGTGTTAAAAGCAGTCTTCATGGAGAATCCCCTGCACCTCCATGTTCAGCTTTGTAGGATGAGGTGCTTTGCAAGCTAATAGTCTTCCTTTCTTTCCTGCGTGCTTGTCTTTGTCAAAATCAGTGAGATGAAAACGAAGGAAGTATCTGGGTTCAATGAAGAAGTCTGTCTGCGGCTCTCATAAGTTTGTCCATTGACAACCACTTTCTCAGAACTTACTAGACAGCCAGGCTCTGTGCTGGGTACAAGGACCCGAAGGTGGATACGACTTGGTCTTCTGCCAGGGTAGTCTATAAGGGGAAGACAGAGAAACACTTCCTTGGTTGGCACGTAACATGACTAGTTCAGGTAAAGGAGGTGTTCTGGATGACACTGTGTTCAAAGGAGGGCTTGGGGCAGGTTGTGGGAAGGGGGGATTTCAATTTCCAGGAGGGAGCAGATCATGAATGACAAGTGATCTAGATTGAAAACAGAAACAGAAACATAACCCTCAAGAGGAGTAAAGTCCTGTGGGGTCTCGTGTTAGCCCAGGCTGACCTGGAACTCACTGTGAGGCCTGGAACTCATGACAAATGCTGGGATTACTTTCTCCTGCTGAACCTCACCTCCTACAGTTTTCAGAACATCCCTACATTGTGCCATTATCTGGGGATTAAGCATTCAAAACATGTGCCTGGGAGGGACATTTTATATTTAAACTCTCACACTGGCTCCCCAGCTGGCCTGTCATCTTTCTTACCCATCCTGTCTCATTTCCTTTCCTTGAAAAGATTCCCAATTCATATTAACTGTATAAAATAATAGGTTTCTCTATCAAGGATCAAGAGAAATCATGGAATGTGCAGAAGGCTACTGCCCCCAGGGACCTAGGAAGACATGGAAATTATTGGCAACCTCTTCTAACCTAATCTCTGGAAGTTATTTTTGTCATATTAGGAAATTGTCACTTTGGGAACCTGGCTACCTAGACTTAGTGCCACCGGTGCACAGGATACAGAGTGAACCTGGGCACCTGGGAGGTGCATTCCAGAGGGTGACAGCTACAGGAAGTGGGTCCTGGGCTGAGCTTCTGAGGTATTGTGAAGTCAAGGACCCCTTTGATTCTAGGTTGTTCCTTACTAGTTATATGACTTTGTGTGTGTGTGTGCTCTATATCCCCTCCCTGACCCTTACTGTTTTTCCTTTGAAAAAAATCTCTCTTTTTTTTTTTAGAGCTGGAAGCATTAAGAGACAGATTTTATCACTGCAGGGTGCCTGACACAGTGGCTTCTCAAGTCATATATTTTGAGTGAATACTATGTGTACAATGTTTAGCTCAGTATGTGATTCATAGAAAGTTTTCAGTACACTAAAACTTCGCATCTAATATTGGAGGAAATATTTGGAACATCATGCTTTTCTCCCATCTATGTAAAGGCCATTTTTTTTTTCAGCTGAGAAAACAATTTCTTGCTATGAGAAATTTTTCTTGCTCCTGGCCATGGTCATGGACCAAGTGAGGCTCAGAATATACATTAGGGGTAAAAGGAAATGAATTGAACATCCATTTAGAATCACCTAGGTGTGAATTGGTTCCTCCTTGTTGCCAGGAACGACAACAATGCAGTTTACAAGACAGAACATTTCCCGCTTTGCAGCTACACACATAGCATTTTCTATTTCTGTTCATTATTAATCTATAATTACTCTCCTTTGTGGAGTTGAGAAATCGTAGCAGGAGGTTACATTGCTTAAAGAATTAATTCTTTCCTGAACAAGAAAAATTGGACAAAATACAAGCCCAAAAGGTAGGAGGGCTTTCTCATTTCCCGAGGCTCACTAAGAAGTCTGCAATTAGCTTCGTTGCTAATAGTTTCCACAGTTCTGCTACTGATCATGCCTAACTTTTCCACCAAGCGCCTGGCAAGAATTCCCTAAATCTGTAATCTCTCTCCTGCCCTTTGGGTCAGGAGATTATCACCTCTTTCCCTAATCATAGGGTGTTGAAGTCAGTCAAATCTTTTCCTCAAGAGACTTGTCTTTCTCTTTAATTCTGACATGGTCCTGATGCCTCTAACTCACTCCTTCCATTTGGGGCAATGCTGCCTGGTTCTCTAATACAGATGATAGGAAACATGCCTATCACTGGTCCTATGGAGCCCACCAAAGTCATCCCCACCCAGAGCTGTGACTCTTTCCTTGGCTTCACTTTTGGGGTATAGGATGTATTCTATACCAGAACTACAGTTACAAAATGTGTTTTCCCCAAATACAGTTTTACTATTCTTCCAACTTCCTTGTGAGGACCATAATGAGAAATTTAACATAAGAATCATTTAACTGACTGCGACTCAATTGCTCCCCTCACTGAGATTTGCCAGGAACACCAAGGGTCATTCTGGGGACTATAGAAAGCACTTTATTCTGATAATTAACAGAATATCCTAAAGTGGTGTGAAGAAGAAGCCCGAGTGCAATTCTGCATCTGCTTTGGGAATCTATGGTCTTGGGCAGGTAATAAATTCTCTCAGGTTTAGTATTCTTACTTATAAAATGGAAAAATCTATGACCCCATCAAGTGGCTCATGTCTCCTTTCTAGCAAAGGTCCAGAGACACTTAAGATCTCAAAAATAAAACAGACTTAAAACTCACCCACCATGACTCAGGGAACTGAGTGGAAGAGGGGGCGGATAGAATGTAAGAGCCATGGTGAGGGAGAAGATCCAGAGACATCGCCCCCCCCCCTCAGCAACAACACACAAAGAGGGAAGAAAATAAGAAAAACTGGCTCCTTTGGTGCAGTTCATACCCCCCTAACCCTGTGGACAGATCCAGTATGTGCACCGAGGAAGGATCCCAGTGGGTAGGGGACAGAGAGGAGGGAAACGTGGATACCTTCACAAGATTTGCTCATACAGTATATATATATATATATATATATATATATATATATATATATATATATATATATATATATATATTCATAATAAAGATGCTAATTTTAAAAAGTCATAGTGCTGAAAAGTGCTCTGAAGGCAGTGGGGGTGGGGGAGTCCTCAACAATCTTACCCAATGGTGAATCCACAATTGATCAGCCAGGCAAGATGAACCCGCTTGATAATGTTATGAAGGGAACCAAGTGCTCTCTGATTGGATTTGAGTCTTGGTTCATAGGAGGGGATTTATACCCAGTACTAAAAACCTAGTCAAAAGTCTTTATGTGGGAAGGTGATAAATCCTTATTATTGTTGTTTGACTAAATGAATATGTTGTAGCTATCAAATTTCCCTTGAAATATTTTTATTAGGTTTCTGCTCATAGCTTGGTATTCCTCTCACCTTTGGTCAGAGAAGCGCCTCTTTGAACTTGGCAATGGTTACTGGAATGATTCAAAACTTGTCAAAGTACTGAGAAGAAGTGACTCTTTTGGGGTGATCAGCACAAAATGAGACATTTCTATCTCCAAGGCTCAGGGCACCCGAAGAATGTTTTGAAAGAGTGTAGGAGGCAGAGGGTAGGGAGGAATGCTTTGGGACACTATCCTCTGGACATGAAATGATCATGGCCAATGCAAGACCTCACCCCAGCTGTTGCTACCTCCACAAGATGTAAAAATTGTGAGCCCTTACCTTTAAACCGCCCCTCCCACCATGACATCAAAATAGAAGAGTGACTTTTTGGAAAAAAAAAAGTTGTTCAGAGAAAGGAGGTGGGGGAGGGGTGGTAAATGAGGTAATGGGGGATAGAATCAGATTACATTGTGTTCATGTATTAAAATTGAGGTCAAAACGTGGAAATCTTTAGCAACATCTACTTTTTAGGATGGTGAGAAAATGAAATGAATGAATAAATGGAAAATAAGCTTAGGGCACTGTTTATTTTTTACCTACTGTGCGCTCTGTTCTGTCTGTTTGCAGGCTTTCTCCAGAATTCTCTCATGTTCTGTCACTCAGGGCAAACTTAGAATGGGTCTTATTCCAAGATAATTTCTAGGATCCCACACTCCCCAGGTCTACCCTAACAAAACACATAAGCCTGAAAACTGAAGAGGGCAATTCCAAAATTAAGTTTGCTACTTGGGCATAGTTTTTTTTTTCTAGGACGGGAGATATATTAAGCATATTAGCAACATCTATCATCTATAAAGTCAACACCTTCTACCTTACTTGTTGTATTAAATGGCTCATTTTAAATTGTTTAACAATCCATAATATAACCATTTTCCCCACTACAATATTTGCATATTTAGGTTTATAGTGATAATCAGAGCAAAAATGAGTTATAAGTTTCCTAGCCAACTCTTTATTTTAATCTAAAATAAATGTCAACGTCAATACATTAAAAATATTTTATTTATTCATTTTCAAGCAGAGACCGAGAGGAGAGAGAGAGAGAGAGAGAGAGAGAGAGAGAGAGAGAGAGAGAGAGAGAGAGAGAACATGCACCAGGGCCACCACCTTGTGGGTCTGGCTTATGTGGGTCCTGGGGAATCTAACCTGGGGCATTAGGCACTGGAGACAAGTGCCTTAACCGCTGAGCCATCTCTCCAGCCCAATGCATTTTTTTTCTTTCAAAAAATTGTGAGATTGATAGAGAGCCAAAATATTATTATTTTTTCAATTTTTTTTTTTGAGGTATAGTCTCAGCATAGCCCAGGCTGACCTGGAACTCACCTTGTAGTCCGTTCCTGGCTGGCCTTGAACTCACATCTATTCTCCTACCTCTGCCTCCCTGGTACTGGGATTAAAGATGGGCACCACCTAGCCTGGCACCACCTTGCCTGAACTAAACATTCAATTTAGTTGTTGTTAGGTGGTGCATGCCTTTAAACCCAGCACTCAGGAGGCAGAGGAAGAAGGATCATTGTGAGTTTGTTGTGGGATTGCAGAGTGAGTTCCAGGTCAGACTGGGCCAGAGTGAGACCACACCTTCAGAAACCAACCCCCCAAAATATATTATGAATATTCACTATAAACATACTAGGTCATGCAAAGACATCCAAAGTGGGTCCAGACTTTAATAGCAAGTACTGTTGAGGAGCTTTGGGAAGTTTAACTTTCCCTTAGAATTTTTGCTCTTGAGGATCAGCGCAAGCTATGGCAATTTTGGCAAATGCAGATAAAGTCCCCAACAGTGCAAAGAGATACACAAACTGTTGTGGGGGGCAGGGACCTGCGAAAGGTGTTCTTGGGCAGCCAGATAGCAAATGTCAGATAGATGCTGGATTCTGTTGGCAGGTGACTGGAGTGAATGTCATAAGACTCTCCTTGACCTATAATACCTAGGAGCCTCTAGGCCTCTGGTGTCTTGGTCTATATGGCCAATTAGCATCATCACAATCACTAATGCTTCGAAGGAGCAGCTTTATGTATTCTAGCTTTCACTTGATAGGTGGTAAAAACAACAGATGCTTAATGAATGACAATATAAGTCCTTGAATATCTGGGCTTAATTCCCACCTCTGCCAATTGTTCACCAGTAAGCATGATGGGTAACCTACTCAACTTCAGCCTCACCTTTGTTACCAAGTCTGCAGGGTGTGTGTGTGTGTGTGTGTGTGTGTGTGTGTGTGTGTGTGTGTGTGTGTGTGTATGTGTAGAGAGAGAGAGAGAGAAAGAGAGAGAGAGAGTGAGAGAGAGAGAGTACTTATGGGACAATGCCATTTCAGAAGTACATGAGGTAATGTACTTAAGGGGAGACAGTTGGTGCTCAATAAGTGCTAATTGCAATCATTAGTGAATCTTCTCGAACTGTGAGCTATTAGAAGGCAGGGACCTTTTCTTATTCGTCTTCAGGTAACTGATCTCTCACTTAAAGTCAGCTCTCAGTAGATGGATGTGGACTGATGATTAGCAATGGGAACCTTGCTTCCGTTGGATCAAAAGAAAAAAGAAACGTTCAGAGTAACCTGGACAGAGCATGTCTTTCTCCATAGCGAACGATGGACCTTCTTGTAAACAGCTGCTTTCTCTTCTGCTGTAACGTGTGCATTTACGCATCACTTAAATGAAAACGACATGGTCGCCACTTGCAGTGATGAACGTAATACGACACCTGCAGGTTGTCAGCTATTGGGCAAAGCCCTGGATTATTAGAATGCAGCTTTGACCTGAGGTTAATGTCAGATCTGTCAGGAAACTGGACTCTCCACACATCCATGTCTAACCTCCAGCCATGCGCTCAAGCACTCCCTGCTTGTCCAGGCTGCGTAAGTCTTAAGCATTGTCTTCAGAGAAAGTAGAACATATCGTGTACTGCTGCTCAGAGAGACCATGGTTGATTTCTCTGAGTCCTTGGACATGGAGAAGAAGGAGAGTATTCTCACATTCCCTTCTTTATCCAAATAATCCCATGTTCCAGGAATGGAGAGTTCTCAAGAGGACCACGAGGGCAGGAGTCTTCACCCGTCGACTGAGAATTTGGCCTTGGGTGATTTGTGTGATTCATTCAATGAGTCAAGATTAGGTTGCAAAATCCAGAAACAATAATAGTAGCATTGTCCTAAGGTTGGAGACTTCAGACTTGAAAATGCAAATTGTGATAGTCTAGTAAAGAAAATCATAAAATTTACTTATATGACTTCTTTACCCATTTGACCCCATAGTGCATTTGGTTTCCCTGCACACCTCCCACTCAGGTTTAAGAAAAAAAATGCAAGGCAGAAAATCATGCACAAACACTATCTAGATATTATTTTTATATTTTACATTAATTTTCGTCTGTTCTTTCCACTGTTTTTCATCATCTTAGCCAAGAATAAGGACACAGAATTCTGGACATCGAAGAAAGTGCATGAATGGCGAAGTAGATAACAGATGCAGAATGTCCAACATCTGTGAAGAAATGGCCCCACTGTTCACAAGAAATGATTACCTTGCCAATTTATGATATTGATCATGCATGGATATATCAAAACTAACCAACGAAGAGAGAGAAAGAGAGAGAGAGAGAGAGAAGATGATGAAAAAGAAGCTCTTAATATTGTCTGTTGAAAAGACAAGGCATTATTTCTGCCTAGATTATTGGATGCGAGTATGGAGTCCAAGTCATGCTCTGACACTTTCCCCGTAATTAGAAACATACATATCTGCATGAGTCACTGCCCAAGCGCTAGGTATTTTACTGGTATTAATCATCAGTACATAGCAGGGAAGCATTGTTGGTGGGCAGCAGGCTTTATGATTTTTGAGCCAAAGTGATCATGGAGGCCATTGACTGTGAGGACCAGGCAAGGACTTGACCCTGAAGCCAGTGACCCAGGATCCTTCTTTACCTTCCATTTGGTTCAATGTACCACGATCTGAAGCTGTTATCGATTCTGGCTGAATCTTTCCATTTCAAACCCATCAGAAAATAAATGCTGGGTAAATATTCTGTCTTTAGCTCATTCATATGGTAAAACATACAACCTGCTTCTCTAGTGGACTTGACAGGCAAACATCCTTCACTCTGAGCCCACCCCTCAGATCATGAAGACCCTGCATTGCTGTGGCCTCAGTCTTGAAGCGCCATTGTTCCTTGATCACAACCTTAATGTTAGCATGGGATGGACGACATGAGGTGCTAATTATTAGTGGGCTGACTATGACTAAGTCTTGTCACACAGGTGTAAGTAAAGTAACCAACTTACCTAGCATCGGAGACTATAGAAATCTCCATGTCTAGTGCCAACTGATGAATGAATACCTAGGGAAAATTCAACATAAGGCATCTTCAAGTGAGGTCAGCTGGGTTTCCATCAGGGAGTGATGGAGTCATCAGGAGTGGTGGTTCTCAACAGACATTGAGTTTTAGAAACTCCCTGTCAGAGGAAGGACAGCAGCTAACTGAGAAAGAGCTTTGGTCCTTTGTCAAAGAATGTGAAACCTACAAGCATTAAAGCCCAGAGTTTAATGGGTAAGAAGAGTCTTCTATTCATGCCTCTCATTGGAGTCTAACAAGGTCAGACCCCAGACCCACCAGGACAGCTCTGAATTACAACAATGGGTTTCTTCAATGCAGTGAGTAGGGTTCAAAGGGGTGGAATACTTCATGGCTTTTCACTCATGTCTGCTCTCCTCCTGGAGCTGAATTCTATTCCTCCAGGACACTAAAGCCACACTTCCATTTACTTGTTCTACAGCTAAGGGGGGAGTGGTGACAATGTATGGTGTCCTGCTAGGAACTGGAGAGAGTTTACAGCTCCCCTGGGCCTTTGTCACGAGGAACAGCTTGGTGGGTCCCATACAGAGAAGGATATGTACAAGTCGACAGATCCTTCCTATCATTAGATAAGTCATTTACTATAGTAAAAAGTAAATTTTGATTATTGAAAACTATCAAGGTTTGTTACCACGGACCACTCAAACCTATTGCAACAGATACAGATAGTGACTTGGAAGAAAACACATTGCATTGAAACTGCCTTTATTCATAGGGTGTTTAGAAGCTAGTAAACATGAATAACCAACCATGTCTTCATTTTCTTGATGTTGAAAATCCTTTATGGAAATAGGCACCTGAAGAGCTGATTCTACCCTACACATGGGAACTGTCTTATAGTCAGTTGATGGATGGTGACGTGTGTCATACAATGTGGTTAAAATCTGATTTTTTTTCTTGATTGCTAAAGGAGATTGAATACTCAAGATAGTCAAATGGATTGAAAAACCGGTCTTTTTTGGTTGCTCCACAAACCAAATTCGAGAGACTCGAGTCCTGTACGTCATGAGATCCAACTGAGCAAAAGAAGGATCATTAAGGCCATGAGTGCCCAGCTGGCTGTGGTCCTTGGCGCCACTGAGGTGCAGATCGGCCTACAGGCTGCTGGACAGCCAGTCTTGGGGACAGTGTGACTTCACATCTTTAGAAGTTTTCCGAATTGGTGGGAAGAGGCCATGAGTGACTCTATTCCAAGAAGAATGATCAGAGTAACAGAAAACCAGACTACGAATTCACGTTTAAAGACATTTCAAAAGAGAAGAAAAAATCAAGTCATTTGAAAGAGTTCCTTTGTGAGTAATGGTAGGAAAAAGTCAGGAAGCAATGTCATAATGACTTTTCTAGTTTTTCTATAGATTGAAAGAGTTACCCCAGATGTGGAGGCCCAACAGATGGGAACATGCTGATGACTTCGAAGGCTGGATAATAAAATGACCTAAGACTCTATTTAGAGAAATAGAACAGCTACTCTTGGGCTGTTTACAGACTTAGAAATACCATGATAAGCAAATGCAGGGAGTTCAAAGGAATGGTTAAAAAAAAAGGACAAGTGGATAAATAATGATCCGATGTTGTTGCGAAAACGTAGTGTAACTCTTTCTTTGTTAATATCAACACAGATGACCTTTGCGTTGGTGCAGCTTTCGTCTTGAGACAGGAAACAGCAGCTGATCTTTATCGGAAAAGTCGAATCTTTCACTTGCTTGTGCCGTGTGACATTACGGTGTGTGTCAGAGCAGAGCACCGACACTATCTTCTCTAAGCACATGCTGAAAGCCCGATAGGAGGGAGAAAGGGACCCTTATCCTGGGCACCTGCTTTGTGTGTTCCAGAGATGTGTGTGAGCAGGAAGGTGTGAGGGTGGGTGTGGGCTTCAGGCTGGGAGTAGGGGTGGGGAAGGGAAGGGCCCCCAGCTACAATTCCATGTATTCATGAATTCGTCAGCATAAATTTAAACATCATGTAGAGTAATGTTTACTGTGTAACAAGCAGATACACAGTTTTCCAAAGAAATTCTGTTACATGTTTGGGTTGCTGCTAAGTCCTGTGTTCAAGTTATACTACAAACTCAAATAGTAATCACTTGTTTATAGATTCCACAGTATTATGCGTCAGAAGAGTTTCAAACATCTGAGCTGGCGTTATGCTATTTCCAATAATAACGAATTCAGATGTTTTTTTTTTCACAGCATGCACACACACACACACACACACACACACACACACACACACACATATCCATCAAGACACTTTTGAAATCCACACAGCAACTACAGGTCTGGAAGCTCACAGTAAGCTGGAACAGTTGATAAACATCTCTCTCTTTCTCTCTCTCTTTCTCTCTCTCTATCTCTCTCTTTTCCTCTTTCTTTTCAAGGTCTTCTTATGTATCACAGGCTGGTCTTGAGCTTGTTATGTAGTGTACACTTCTCCAAATTCAATTCTCCTGCCTCCACCTTGTTATTCTAGGATTACAGGAGGGAGCCAGCATGCCTCTGTTCCCTCCCCTTCTCTCTGTCTTCACGGGATACATATCTAGTTGTTATTTTATAATTTTTCTCTACACGAATTTTCGCAAATTGACTTCATTTCTCACTGTACCGTTTGTCCATTTGCTTTGGGATCTAAGTCAGATCTTTCAATAGTGGATACAATATTTTCAATATTGGAATAAAAAGTTCCATTTAAAAATGTGATTGCTCTTTGTTAAATATTTCTGATCTAGCTAACACACGTGGAAATAATCTTTGTGTTTCTGCGTCACAATCATGCAGAGTCATAACTGGTTTTCCCTGTAGTGTGCAGGATGGTCTTCTATAGATTCTCCCCTTTGCAATGGCCAGGGCAAAGGTTTCCTATTAAAAAAAGTCTTCATTTCCACTCTCTGCACCCAACCCTGTCTCTGGGTAGCTACCCAGGGTGATACCAGGGATGAATCCCTTCTTTTTCTAAATGAATAAATTAATGTATGTTTTCCCTTAAGCCTCCAGTGCCTCTCTCACATATCTTTAAATGGCAGAAATGTTACAGGTCGCAACCAGCCAGCCCCTACCTGTGCAGTCAGAAGCAATGTTACTATAATCTCAATCACAGCCTGGCAGGCTTTTCAGGGAAGGTCAGATAGTACATACGTTGGCCTTTATGAGCAATATGGTTTCTGGTTCTCTGTTAAAATGAGAGAACTTTGCATGACAGTAAAAAGCAGCCATAGATGTAAGCCAATGGGTGTGTTCCAATAAAACTTTATTTATAAAAACGGATGGGAGGCTGGCAGGCAGGAACTTTCTGGCCTGTGATCTAAAATAAAGGGAGACTCATGGTTATTTCAAATTAGTTTCATCCTGACTAAGTCAACTCACTAATGATCTGCACACTTCTTGTAGACTTAATTAAAGGCTGTTAAATTTCAGTATGATGAGATAATTACTACTTTCTAAATAGGACGATCACAGCTATTTTTAAAAAGAATCTCAAATTTTTCTACCTAGAAGCACCAATTCTGTGAATAGTGACAGATCATACAAATGTCACTTAGAAGAGATCTGTATTTTAATATTTTACTTGCTTTACAACTTTGATAGTTTCATTCCGTTTAATTTCCTTCACAGGAAGTGGTTCACACCTTGCCAAGAAGCGTTGGAGAAATGCAAGGATTATGTGCTAAATCATAGGAATATGAAGTTTAAGCAAGTCATGGTAGTAGCCACTTTTAACCAAACAACTATAATATGCCAAATATGATACCAGAGACAACACCGTATGACCTCATGTGTTGTTACTGGAGGTCATTAAAGAGGAAACTCAGCTCAAATACATGGATTCACTTGCTCAAGACACTGAAACTACTAAAACGTAGATTTGAGACATAAGTCGTAGGAACATACTTTTCATACCAAAATAATAAGCACTCCCCTTGCTTATGTATCAAATTTTCCTGATTCTTAATATGCAGTGTCGGTGTTTTGGATCTAACGGAATACTATTAAGGAATACTCTAACATTCAAGATAAGTATTTGGGGGAAGCCATAGAAGAAGGCAGTATGGAGACAAACATTCCGTGTGGATGTGTTTGGCACCGTGTTACTGATCTTTCAGAATTATCTGGCTGGCTGGGGCTTCTTACTTCATAGATCCTGGGAAGTGAGGTGGAGATGTGTGTCCCAGTCACACCGGTGCCTTGATGTAAAATTTAGATAATGTTTAAGAGGGGAAACTGAGGACAGGCAAGCAGGATAAAGTAGTGTGAAGACACAGCTCATTCAGTTAACCAAGAGATCTTGAGAATGTAAGACAGGTCAAATGGACTTACTGCCCCAGACTGAACTAACCATGGCACCTCTGAGTGCCACGATAGGATGGTGTCTTCTCCATAGTTGTATGGAAAAATGCTCTGGGAACTATAGGAGGAGACATGAAGTTCTGTGTGAATTCCAAATACCAGGCTTCAAATTGTTGGCTTAAGATAACATTCCGATTCCTCATTATTCTACTATCTGTAACAAAAAAAAATTTTTGAGGAAAATGTGTTATGGCAGGGTTCCCAACTAACCCATCAACAACCAGCAGAAAACTTTGAGTTTTCTGCCTAAAAGGTCAGCCATCATAAACCAGTCATGGATGTCTTCATGGGAAACTATATACAAAAAATAACTCTCTGTGTGTGTGTGTGTGTGTGTGTGTGTGTGTGTGTGTGTGTGTGTGTGTGTGAATACCTGTGTGTGTGTGGTGGGGGGACTCTGGCAGGTAGATCACTAGACAACCCTCACTTCTGTATCTAGACAGTGCTCACCATCTGTCTGTGAAATTTTTGACTCCTTGCCCAAACATGTGTTTATTTTCATGTAGACCAGACCTTGTG
>PVHP010022420.1:0-28089 GCA_004024765.1 Zapus hudsonius
GGAATGTGTGGGGGTGGGTCTTGAAGATGCTGCCTGGAGTAGGCTGAGCCTCAGGCTGGATTAGGGAGACCTGATTGACATGAGAACTCTTTTGTGATTCATCCTGCAGAGCACTGGCAAGAACTGCTGGATCTGAACCTAACCACAATGGAGCTGCTTCCCATGGGTTAGTACCTGAGGAGAAGATGCCAGAATGACTGCCTATTGGTATTACATGGTGGGTCAAAGGCACAGAGAAGTGTGGGCTGGAGTGTAGTCATTATGGAGACTTGGCTGCTGATTCCCAAATACCCCAGAGGGTACCTACTAAGGCTGTCAGATATACTGGGGAGGGGTCACTACTGTTCTCAGAAGGCAGTGGAACTATGCTCTGGAGGTCAAGGGAAATAGCAGAAGATGCTAAGGAATAAATGGATCCCAGAACACCGGAGGCCACGTGGCGTCACTTACCTGCTAGAAGTCAGGGGACACGGGTACAGGTGAGGTGGTGCTGGAAGGAACATGAGTTACCTTCTCGTTGATAGGACAAAACAACTGACAAAAAACCAGCTTAAGGGAGGAAGGGTTTCCTTCAGCTCGCAGTTCCAGGTCACAGCCCATCGCGGTGGGGAAGGCAAGGCAGCAGGGCCTTGAGGCCGCTGGTCACGCTCAGCACACGGTGAGGAAGCAGAGAGAAAGGAAAGCAGGTGCTCAGTCAGCTCTCCCCCGTTCATGCGGCCCAGGACCCCAGCCCAGGGAATGGTGCCCCCACAGTTCAGGTGAATTCCCATTCTTATTATGTTGAGAGGCGATGGTTTGAAGAATTCAACAGATTACTTGAGCTTTTTGTGAGCCTTAGTTCTGCATCTGGTAAGGAAGAAGTTCATTGCACTTGGCCATGACCTGGAGGGGTCTGTGGAAATACGCATGGCTGCGGGGGTGCTGGGGGCAAATCCCTATTGGGAAGAGAAGAGTGAGGACAGCCTGATCCTGAGCTTTAGCAGATCTTCTCTGTGTCCCCTGCCCCACTGGCTCACAACTTTAGAAATTATTGAATGGAATGAAACGGAAATGAGACACAGTGGTTCATAGTCATTGCGTAACTGCCCCGACTCTTGAGAGTTTGTATGTGTATAAGGTGGAGGGGCTTTGCTGATCCCTCATATTGTTGAGCCCTTTGAACTCCCTGCAGCCTACATACCATGTCTGGAGCTCAGGGCCCCTCGTGTGGTGGAGCAGGATGCATTGTGGGAAGTGCAGGGGGTGCATTGCTCATAGATCCTCCCTCTGCAGGAGAGAGACAGCTCCCCATCGGCACCACAGCACTTTAAATACATTATAGCTGCTTGTGTCATGGAAGAAAGACAAGTGAGACAGCGACGCGATGTTGAAGGTGGCTGACTGAGGGAGCAACTGTGAAAGGCTGGAGACGGGTAATTATCACCTTCTTATTAATTCAAGACTTCCAAGAATGGGAGCCGAAAAATGGATGAAAAAGCTTTTCGTTCCCTATAATTTAATGGGACAAGTGAGAAAGAATTCTTAAGATGGAAGATAATGTTACAAGGAAAGTGGACCCCCCAATAGATGACGAGGTCCTTCTTGGCCTCCTGTGCATCCGTCTGGCTGCTCTTTTCCGAGAGCCCGTCAGGGATCAGAGGTCGCCACAGCACCTCGGCCTGCTGACGACAGCATCGACTTTGGGATTGGACCTTTAGCCGAGTGACTCTGCGCATGCCATCTATCCTGTCGGTGTTTCTGCAGCTAGAAAATGGGGGTGACAACAGTCACTTCATAGGATGATAATTGTGCGTGCTCATTTATCTAGGTGACATCGAATGCCTCTTATACATTATGTTCTAGACACAGGTGCCAGTCATGTCTACGTATGCAATTCCAGCTGGTCCCCTCTGTCCACTTATCCTAGTTAGTTTAGCTTTTCATCGTCATCTTCACTCAGGAAGCCATCGATCATCTTTCCATCCATCCACCCACCCATCCATCAACTTTCTTTAGCACAGGAGATTCCGAGAAGGCTCAGTCAGGTGCCTGCTCTAAGTTGCAGTCAGAACACCAATGCTCTGCCTTCTCCTCCACACGGAGGCGGCGCACAGTGGCGCAGAGCTCTGACTTTGGAGACAGAGTCCCCGCATCTCAGCCTCATCATCTTAGTTGTCATGCGCCTGTACAAGTCGTGCCGTCGCTGTGTGTCCTCGACTTCCTTTCTGTCAAACAGGTTGGTGATGTGAAGAGTCCAGATGGCGCTGGGCACGCAGCACCTGCTTGTTATACCCTCTAAGTGCAGTGGGTCTATTGCAAGGTTTGAACAGGGTACGCCAGGGTTTGGATTTCATGCTCCTATGGACAAGATTTGTCCTCCTGAGAAAATCATTCTGCTTTCATGTCACAGTGCCCATTTCCTCAGTGGGGGAGGACATCTCTTCAGAGGCCAAAACCATTGACAATCTGTGCAATGTAGAACAGACGCCAAGGTAAGGCCTGCCTCTTCCTCCCAGAGGAGGTGGCAGGTGTAAGATGAGCGCTGCTCTCACCGTTATTACCTAGGGAAGCTCCTCTAATGAGATGTCTGTAGACACTGAGGAGAACTCATCTCAGCTGAACATAAGTGGCTGTCCAGAACTCAATATGAAACAAGACATCTCCATCATGCCCTGCAAGATTCAGGGTGCTTCGTGGAAGAGGAGCAGAAAGAATGCAAGAGCCACAGGGTGGGAAGGGGTACTTTGGGGCACTGTCCGGTCCATTCATGATGTCACAGTGGTTGCTGGTGACCCCACCAGCCCTGCACTGTTCTGAGCCTGTCAACGTTTCGACGTGGAGGACAACAGGAAAGAGACACGAAAACAGAAGAAGGACTTGTTGGAAACAGAAGGGTCCTCACCTCAGTGGGATGGGGGTGAGGGAAGGGGAACAGGCAGGAATACGATCAAATTACCGTATGTTCATATATTAAAATTCTCAATAAAAATAGTCAAAAAGGAGGCCTGCTTCCTTCTTGGCTCTGACTCCTGTGACTTGAGCAAATCTTCAGAATTTTTTTTTCTTTCTGTCAGATGAGAGCAATAATGTGGAATCTCACAGATTTTCTTGTGAAAAACTTGATTTATGAGAGTATGTTTGGAGAGGTGTGACACGTGGGCTAGAACGGTTGAGCCATTTTCTTTCCCATGGCTGTGGGGTGCAGTGGGGATGAGGTGCCAGGAGCTCCAGCATCAGCTTTGCAGCTTGTGCGCTTTTCCAGCCAAGGTGCTGGACTCTGGTGGTTCTGACCGTGTGCTGGGAGGCGCTAGACTCTGGGGGCCTGAATTCTGATGTATGTGACATTGATTCTTGGAGGGCCAAATTTCCTCCAAGGCTTGGAAAAATCCACCCTGTTATATTAACTACATAGAGTAGAACATAAATTATTCATTTTTACATTAAAATACGAGACAAGGCAAGCTTGCGTCTCTGGTGAGCTTCTTCTAGTCTGTGTCCAGAAAACCATCACCTGAAGCCTTACTCTCCTCTCACTGGGAGGTGGGGCTGGCATTCATTGTTGGCCATGGTGGGTTTCCTCACAAGAGAGAAGGGTGATGCAGCCCTTTGGGGGTCCAGAGATCATCCTGTGGAGAAAACTCTTCAGTCAGGGTCAGTGTGACTGAGAGTTTCCAGAAGTCCCCCAGTAGAATTTGCTTGAACAGTGGGAACTGATTTCTTCAGATTCTGGAGGTCAGAAGAAGGGAAGCCTCCAGGGTTGAGGCTGGATCATGCCACCGAGGTTCCCGCCTCTGCATGTCAACTTTGCCAGATGACAAGTTGTGACTGATTCCATCACCTCCATGTTTGATCTCAGCAGGCTCTGGGTTGCAGAGGAAGTTATAGATCACCCTCTTCCCTCCTCGCTTTTCTAAGACTGCTCACCAACCACAGGATGAAAGTCCTCTATTTTGGTCTGATTTTGCACCATGAAGCAGACCTCCACTTCCAGTCCAGCAGCCACTGGGCACAGCTCAGAACCACCCATGGGTGTCAGTGAGGATGTGAAGGGGAGGAAGGGGGCGAGGTACATCTCAGGTGTCTGCTCAAAATGTCAGAGAGAGGGAGCAATGACTTCTGCAAGCCTGGCCAGGGCTCTTGAGGTTCCTTCAGGTCAGTTTTGATCTATGATATCATTACAAAGATGGTCACTAAGGTTATGGTGTTCTAGACCTTGATATCAGACTGATCTGCTATACTCTATCGATCATGTATCTATCTATTCATCGTCGTCTATCCAACTCTGAAAGAGGGAGATAGAAATTATGCTAAACATAGTTGGCTTCTGAGACAAGTAGTATCATATTTTCTGAAAATAAATGAACTAATATTGCTCAAATTGTTCTCCATAATGTTTCAAGGGGCAGAATATAAAAAATTAATTATATCAGCACTGAAAATTAATTCAAATTAACATCTTGATGAATTAAGTGCTGTTGACACCTGGATTTTTTATTTTTTGCTTAACTCATAACTAATTTATTTACACATTGACATGCTAATTTACTTGTAGATTATTCACATAGCTAATTTATTTACATATTTGCATAGCTAATTTATTCTTTCTCCCAATGCTACTTATCTTCCACCACATAGCTCACATTCTGGGGATGGGGGTGGCGAGCAAAGGCAGTCCCGCCCTCATGGCAATTACAGTCAGTGGGAAGGGAGACAGAAAGCCAGCAGAACTGGAGGAGCAGGACAGACAGGTCTCCATGGCCAGTGGTCAAGGGAGGCAAAGTTAAGATGGCGGGAAGCATGACCTGGAGGCAAGCAGCTGCTGCTGGAGAAGGTGTGGGTTCCGTTGGGTGGTCTTTGGCGAGCCCACCTACATACAGCCTCTTGTGTGCTGATGCACGTTTCCCCACCTCATCCCAAACACATTGTAAGTTGATAAGTGGGCTCATATCAGTTTATCTTCGAGTGTTTAGGTTATGAACAGAACCCTCTCCATTGGCATCTTTGCAATATCTATTTATATTTATTTTTGAATGCTTTTTAAATGATTAATTTACCTATAGTTCTAGATATGTATCGGGCCAATATGATATTTTAATGCATGTAAACAGTGTGCAATGATCAAATGAGGGCAATGAGCATATTAATTACCTTAAGCAATTGTAATTTCTTTCTGCTGAGAATATTTAAAATGATCTCTTGTAGCTATTTATGCAACACATGACTGCTGTTCTGCTACCAAGACTAGAACAAATCCTCCAGTTTTTTTTTTGTTGTTGTTTTGTTTTGCTTTTCGAGGTAGGGTCTCACTCTAGCCCAGGCTAACCTGGAATTCACTATGTAGTCTCAAGCTGGCCTCGAACTCACAATGATCCTCTGTTGTAGTCAGCTTTCTCATTGCTGCACAGAAAGAACCCAGTGAAAAGCTGCTTGTGGAGGAATGGGATGATTTTGGCTTACAGACTAAAGGGGAAGCTCCATCATGGCAGGAAAAAATGATGGCATGAGCAGAGGGTGGACATCACCTTCACCACAGTGGCAGGAACACAGGCAAGGGGAAGCTGGTTTATAATCCACATAAGCCCACCCCCAACAACACAGCTCCAACAAGATTCCAATTCCACAATTGCCATCAACTGGGGATCAAGCATTCAGAACACATGTTTGTGGGGGACGCCTGGATGAAGCCATCACAATCGTCCCCTGGCCCCCTATAACCATACATAATGTAAAATGCAACGCACCCAGCCCAACTGCAAAAGTCCACATAGTTTTTAACATAATTATGTTCAAATATCCCCATAATCTAAGGTATTTCAACTGAACCACACTACCAAGAAAACCCATAAATGCACAGAACATTCATACTGCAAAAGATGGTATTGAACATAGCAAAGACATTGAACCAATACAAGATTTAAAACAAACAGGGCAAACATCAAACTCTAACTCCAAGTCTGCTCATAACCAGGGACTGGTCTCCAGAGTTCCACTTCCTCCCCTCCATCTTGGCTACTGACAGTCTGGGAAAACTTCATCCAGTGCCAGCAGCTCTTCTTGGCAGCCATCCATAGTCCTGGCATTTTGCTGGGTCTCCACTGCTACCCACAGTTTATCCTCATGGCTCCACTGGGCCTCCCCACACAGGTAAAACAACACACCTGCTTCATACTGCCCATGGCCATTTCCCAAAAACAAAACCATGTTGCAAATCCAATGACCCACTTTCCTGCATTTGTTATACTTCATAGTGCCAGGTAGGCTACCAACTTGTTAATCCGGGGCGGGGGAGACAAAGCCAACTTTGAATAGCAAGAAACATCCTTCAACATTTAGGCCCCTAACTTCAAAAGAGTCTGCATTCTTCCTGCTGTCCCAGTGCAGATCGCCTGGCCCCATCTCAATGGCTGTCATCTCTCAAACAATTGCAGCTGAACAGGCAGCAGTTTCAGCCCAGAGATTTCATTTCTTTCTGTGCCCTCTCCATCTGCTCACCCCAGTCCATTTTTATGCAATGCAACCCTGCACAAGTTCTCAGGACACAGGCAGGCAGAAAGCAGTAAGCCTCTCACTGCCTCCAGACCAGTCCCAACAAAGTCCTTTCTCACCCTTGTAAGCCAAACTTCACAGTCCATATCCATTCAGGTCTTTCAACTATGACCAGTTGAAATGGTCCATCAGTTGTACTTACAGCACTTCACAGTGTCTGTTGTGGTCAGCTGCACGCCACTGGGATGAATCTCCATACCAGGCACAGTTATGGGAGGAAAGGGTTTACTGAAGCTATAGATCCAGGGGAAATACTGTAATGGCAAAACAAGCTGGACCCCCTTTTCACAGTCCAAGTAGAGAGAGGGAGAAACCAACATCAGCACCTCACACACAACAGCAAACAGGCAGGGGGAGGGGAGGAGAGAGGAGATTTTTTTTCCCCCTTTATATAGCCTTGGGGGGATATCTTCCAACCCTTTTGCAGATTTGTTGGCTTCCTCGTCTCTGGAGTTTCCTTCCTGCACTGCCCTCTCAGGAAGGTATGTTCATTTCCAGCTTCCCTGAGCTTCCTTACATCCTTCCCCCTACTGAGAGGGCCACCTTCCTGTGAACATCCTAAGAGACCCACCCAAGATTACTAAAAAGGTCAAGTCGACAACAAAACTTCATCATCACAGTGTCTCTAGGCCAAGGTTTCAAATCCTTCCACATTCCTCTTGCAAATCATCTCCAAAAGTCCCAAGCCACAGAACTGGGGTTCTAGCACCCACAGATCCCACTCTCTGGTACCAAAACTGTTGTAGTCAGCTTTTTCATTGCTGAGCAGAAAAGAACCTGACTAAAAGCAGCTTGATGGGAGGAAATGGGTTTATTCTGGCTAACATTCTCGAGGGGGAACTCCATGATGGCAGGGAAAATGATGGCATGAGCAGAGGATGGACATCACCTCCACCACAGTACTGCAAACAGTGGCAGGAAGGTGTGCCAAGCACTGGCAAGGGGAAGCTGGTTTATAATCCCATAAACCCGCCCCGAACAACACACCTCCAACAAGATTCCAATTCCAAAATTGCCATCTGATGAGGATCAAACATTCAGAACACATTCATTTGTGGGGGACACCTGGAAAAAACCATGACATCATCTTACCTCTGCCTCCCGAATGCTGGGATTAAAGGTGTGTGTCACTATGCCCCGTTTCCAGTATTTTTTGTAACCACTCTTTTGGCATTTTAAAAATGCCAAAATTCCTTCTCTGGCTGCTCATCTCTTTACATTAACTGTAAACCGTGACTTCTGAAAGCAAGCTGAGATGCCATGAGAATAGGATTGGTCCCTCCAGAGAGCTAGAAATAGATTTAGTCACTCTCTGCTGGCTGCCACGTTCAGGAGCCTTGGTTCCAGTGTTCCAGCAGTTTCTGAGGTCTTTTTCCTAGAAGGCAGAGAGCACAAAGATAGACTAGGCTGTGTCCTTGCTCTTGAGAAGTGAACTCTGATCCATCAAAGGCTCCAGGATGCAGTGGGTGTGGGGACAGGCAGTGAGGCCTGGCCCACAGGGCTGCTGTCCCAAGCAGGCTTCCGTCCTGCCTCTGAATCCCCCCTCCCACTTCTAAACTCCTCAGCACTGTCCATGTCTCTGTCATACTGTGCTGTGTCCTGGTTCTCTGAGTCCTGTTGACGGACTTGGTTTCTTCATCACTGATTCGAGGACAGTGGCTTCTGTCACATGGACTTGGGGGTGAGTGTGTAACCAGGTTATACCTAGTGCTCAACATAGTGCTGCCGTGGCTCCTGTCACAGTTGTCACCTGCCTTTTCTCCTTAACTTTGAGACAGTCAGCCTGTGGTGCTTTGGAGGGAGGGCCTGGGTGCTGGAGCAACAAAATATCTTCATGGGCCTCAAGGCTAGCCTGGGCTATGCTGGCATCCAGGGTCTCCAAACACACCAATATTCATGGGCAAGTACCCTCCTCTGACTCCCTGTGACAGACTCCGAGTTCATGGTGCCCTCTGTCTGCTGTTTCCTAATTTCAGTCAGCCATTACCTGTGCTCACCTCTGCTATCCTTCTGGAATGTTCCGTTAGCAATGGCCGCTCCATGAACAGAAGAGGAATGAGGCGAATGAATGGTGTGATGGCACCGGGCCCTGGTGGGTTGTCATAGCTTTTGGTCTGTTGGTTCCTCTTCTGCTCCTTTCTGGGGCCTTATGGGATTGATATTCTTGTTTCTGCTCCCTCACCTCTCAGTGATGGCTGCTTGCATGAGCCTCACACCTTCCAGAACAGCTTGTCTGCCCTGCCTGTCCTTGGGTGCCTCAGCTCAGCAACACTGGCTTGCTTGATGGCTTCTCCCACAAGGACTGTTTAACACCCATGCTTTTATGTGATTTCTGTCATCTGTGCTCAGATATTCCAAAATCCTTCTGTATTACAGAGCCGTTTGGGGGCTGGGACGATTGCCCCTGGGGCATTTCTGTGAGGGACAAGGGAGAAGAAAGGAATCCAGGATTGGGTGCCGGGCACAAGGAGACGCCATGGTAGAGAGACTGTGTTCAGGTGTTCAGGGACCCACAGACTGACTCTTCCAGGAACAAGGTCAAGAGATCTGACCCTCCAAACACAGAGAGAAGAGAGTACAGGACTGGCCTATGAGACTCTGGATAGGAAGGGCTTCAGGGAGCACTTGACAGAGCTGGATAGAGCAGAGGAAGGGTCTCTCACATTCCATCATCTCTGTTGCTTTGTGAGTAAGGGAATGCCAAAGGTTGGGTTCCCTGGAGCACAGATGCTGAGATTTCCACAGAGGAAGCAGTGGTCCCTGGGGAACAACACCAGGAGGATTTTACAAGAAGAAATTGCAGCAGAAGCCTCAGCTGACCCTTCATCGTCCAAATGCTGACATAAACGGCAGGTCTTCACACCTGCATCAAACCACTACTGGGTGCCTGCTGTCCCCAAGGACAGGGGACAGCCAGGCGACTCTGCTCCCTCTGGTTCAACATCATCCCTTGGTATGTCCAGAGCTATGGTTCAAACTCCTGGAGAAATGAATACCTCCTCCCCCAAAGGGACTGGGCAGTGCCCTAGAGCACCTCCTCCATGGAGGGAAGCACCCAAACCTTGAGTCTCCAGCGTGTGTGTGGTACCCCAGCCCCCTGGCCATTATCCCCAGCCCTCAATGGCTTCCTTCACTGAGAAAGTCTCACTATAAAGAAAATGAAGGGACAGAGCCAAGCATGTGCCTAAAGACCTTGTTGGCTTATGTTGTGGTGCAAACTTCTTTCTCCCAGCAGCAAGCTGCCTTTTGTGGGGCTCCCCTGTGGATCGGCCCATCTCCCATCACTCAGGAAAGCCACCCGTGTTGTGTTCCTGTGTTGTGACTCAACTTTGCTTGGGTTTCGGGAGTCTAGGAGATCAAACTTCGCTCACACTCTGCTTCTGTAACAGACAGCTTCTTGGTCCCTCCAGGGAGGGAGGCTGATTTATCTTCCAGGATCCTGTCAGGTTGTGTTTGATGACATCTACTTACTCTTCCCAAATGTCCAATCTTTGTCAGCTGAGAAATATTTGAAATGCTGACAAAGCTCTTCTGGACAATTCACCTATCATTGTGGAGTCTGCGGGATTAATTCCTCTTAATTATAAGTGCTGGCCCATCATTCACCTTTATTGATGCTGTCTGCTCATGTCTGGAAGATTTATATATCTCTATATTCATCCTACACAGAAGAGACCACAAATAACTTTGATACCCCTTAAGTGTCTTTTTGCATGAAACAGATGTTCTACAATTAGAAAAGAAAGCCTTTTAAATAAGTAAGCGTTTGCTCCTTCCTCAAAGTTTTCTCCCTGGGGTCCTGGAATGGAAGTTTAGGAATTTGAGATTATTTTAGCAGTTCTGTCTTTCCTTTCCTCTCTTGATGATGGGCTTTAAAAAAAAAACTTCATTCTTTAGTCAGTGTGTTTTATTTCCGATACAGAAACTATTCTTGAGGATTCTGTGTTCACTGGGAGAATTCAATCATTTGAATGGATTGAGTAGGAAATGCTTGGATGTCAGACAAACAGAAGGAAAAAGCGAATCCAGAATCAAGGGTGAAAAGGCAGGAGCATGTGTGTGTGTGTGTGTGTGTGTGTGTGTGTGTGTGTGTGTGTGAGAGAGAGAGAGAGAGAGAGAGAGAGAGAGAGAGAGAGAGAGAGAGAGAGAGAGACTTCTCATTGCTGTGCCATTCTGAGGAATTTAAGGAAGGAAGAGTTTATTTTGGCTCACAGTTTGGGGGTAAAGTCTGTTATGTTATGGTGGCAGGAGTAAGCGGTAATATGGTGTCCACAGTCCAGAAGCAGGGAGAGACGGGGAGAGAGAGAGAGAGAGAGAGAGAGAGAGAGAGAGAGAGAGAGAGAGAGAGAGAGAGAGAGAGAGAGAGAGAGAGAACACAGTTTGGGAGAGAGTGGGTTCTGGTTGTTGTATCCCTGGACCCCCCCCCCCATGCTTACACGATTACAGCTCTGGAACAAATGCCAACGCTCTGAGCACATCCACCTGCTGTCTGCTCACGTGGCTGTATAAATTAATATCAGAGATAAATCAAATTTCTCTCTGCCTCAAACCCAAGAGCAAATTTGTGGTTCCCTAGTGTAAGAAAGTTGTTATTTCCTGGAAGATGAAGTGTAGAACTTTGGGGGTATGGCGAAGAGGTTAAAGTCAATGCAAAGAGAAGAAAGGAGGTACCCTTAGCTCAAGCATGGATTTCCCAGGCATGGTGAGCAGGTTGAGAACCCTGACCCTACAGCCGGGACCACTTTCACACACGACCTTGGACTAGGGGCTGCCTGGCCCTAGAGAGCCGGAGGTCAGACCAGCTTGTAGGACAGGCTGGAGAAGAGACAGCCATGGGCCAGTGATGGGTGGGGCCACACCTTGACCAGCACTGCTTATTCATACATAATAACTCTTGCCCTCTATGGACACCTTGCTTCCTTCCTGTCCTGAGCCCCAGGGATCACCTTTTCTTCCAGGCATCCTGCCTAGGACTGTCTGGCCAAGGATCAGCCAGAAACAAGACCCAGAGGGGAGGTTATCAGAAGTACTGCAGCAGATGTGTGTCTAGACCCTACTAAGTAGGCTTGAAGAAAGCATTTCAAGTTTTTTTAAATATTTTATTTATTCATTTTCAAGCAGACAGATAGAGAGAGAGAGAGAGAGAGAGAGAGAGAGAGAGAGAGAGAGAGAGAGAGAACCAGGGCCACCAACTTGTGGGTCTGGCTTATGTGGGTCCTGGGGAATTGAACCCAGAGCCTTAAGCACTGGAGGCAAGTGCCTTAACTGCTGAGCCATCTCTCCAGCCCGCATTTCAAGTTTTAAATCATTTCATCTCCTAATCTGAAATGTGGATGGTGGGTGTTATGATTAAGAGGCTGAATTCAGGAGACATGGAGGTGCCTTCGCTTGTTGCTGACTCCCTAATGGATCCACTGTGGGATTCTGGGTGAGTTATGGATTCTCTGAAGCCTCCATTCCTACAAGATGGGGTGTGATCCTTCTACCCCATGGGGCATTATGGAGATAAAAATGATTCAAAAACCTCATGTCAGGACGCTGAAGGTGAACCGAGAGGGGTGGGAAGGTCACTGGATTTTTTATTTGCTTTCCTTCCCAGTGTGGCCACAATGAACAGACCTCCTTCCTCTGTGTTTCCTGTTATGTGTCTCTCTGTGCGGTCCATGGAGGGTGGGTGACAGCCTAGCTGCCAGGCCTGCCAGGGCCCAGGCTCTGACTCTAACAACAGCAGTTTGTGCCCCACCCCTCGGCTCAGGTCAGCTTTCAGGAGAACCTGGACTAAAGCACAGCAGAGAGGAGCCTTGATGAAAATGTGACTCTCTAGAATATTCCATCATTCAGGAGCTGTTACAGTGTAGACACCTGTTTGGGGCAGTGATGGGGCCCTGAGAAGGTGGGGTCTTGGTAGAGGAAGCAGGATGGGCCCTGACCCTCGGAGTCCAGCCTCTGGATCCAGCTCCACAGCCAGGACCTTCTCAGAAGCCCGTGGCTGTGACCACGAAGCCAGACAGAACATTGTTAACAGACAGAGAGTAGAAGCTTGCAGATTGATGACATGCTCTCTCCCATACCTGCACAGAGATAGTTGAGTCTGAAGCTTCAATTTTGCCTTACATGTCTGTATTTGGTGTTAGTTTTCCGAGCTCCCCCTTTAGGAGTAGAAACAGAACAGCCACATATATTATTATTTTTAAAAATTTTTTTTATTGTCCATAATGAGTTACAATATTTAGTGGGCCAACAATGAGTTGTTATCCCCAATTCCCCGTTGCCCTCTGCTCCCCAATCCACTGGATAACCTCCTCCATGGGTTGTCTGGATCAGTCCTTGTGGCAGGGGACCATGGATAGCCTAGTATTCAGCCAGGTTCTCCTGGCCATGCCTCTGGATAGTCTCCCCCACCATGGCTCTCACAATCTTTCCGCCCCCTCTTCCACTCAGTTCCCTGAGTCGTGGTGGCTGAGTATTAAGGCTGCTTTAAGGTTGTGAGCTTAGGGGTATTTGTGTCGAAGATCACTGGTTTCTGTCTCACTGGCTTCTCCTGTGTTGATTGAATGCCTGGCTGTGGGTCCCTTGTTCATCCCGACATTCTCTGCGGATTCACGTAGCTCACTGTGTCCTGCCTTTCTGCCCAGCAGAGCCCCAGTCAGGGGTAAGAACTTAACACTTGAGCTGTTTTCTGTTTCGTGTGTGTGTGTGTGTGTGTGTGTGTGTGTGTGTGTGTGTGTGTGTGAGAGAGAGAGAGAGAGAGAGAGAGAGAGAGAGAGAGAGAGAGAGAGAGAGAGAGAGAGAGAGATGTCTGCACATGTGCATTCCCCATGCGGCACACATGGAGGCCAGGGGCCTCTATTGCTTTCTGCCTTATTTCCTTCAGGCAGGGTTTTTCACAGAACCTGGAGCTCAGGCTATTTTTTGGTCAAGTTGGCTGACCAGCAAGCCCCAGTGATCCCCTGTTTCTCCCTCCTTTCACTGATATGCGTGGCCATGCCTGGATTTTTATGTGGGTGTTGGGAATCAAACTCAGGTCCTCATGCCTGCACAGCAAATGCTCTTACCCACTGAGCCATCTCCCCAGCCCAGTTTTCTGTTTTGAAAGTCAAATAAGAAATCGTCCTATGTTCTTGTAGGTGGAAGCAGGTTTACAGTCATACAGATGTGAAAATGCAGAACCAATTGCGATTTTAAATTTTAATCAGAAGATCACTTTTATGCTCAATAGCTACCACTTTTTCCCTTACTTAAACATTTCAAATGAAATCTAAGGTGTATCTCTACTTTCCAAATAAGGCGGTACCCTCCCTCCTCTGGGAGGTGATAGTCCCAATTACTTGGTGATGGTTGAACAGAAAGGACGCATGTGCTTGGTGGTGGAGCCCAGTGAGTTGGAGACTTACAAGCTGTGGAAATGTTCTTTCAGATGGAAGTCAGTGTGGCTCGGAGCTCCCGGAGGAGTCTTGTCTCTTGATGGACAGATACTAGAATATTAGAAGAGAGGAAGCCATGCTGTATGGATTCCTACGTGAGGGCATAAAGCCAACCATAAATGGGAGACATCTAAGTCCACAAGAGCGGCTGTGGAAGTTTTGGAGAAAATTCCATTCATGTGAGAATCGGAGCAAGGAAGCAAGACATGGTTTTTAGATTTTTCCTCCACCTAGAGCAAGCATCAATTGCTACATTATAGAATTTAGCTCCTTTCATAAAGAGACTTCAGAATGGAGAGAAGCCAGATGAACCATAGAACCAGGCAATGGGTTGGAGGTAACTCCAGGGCTCAGGAGTAGGTGCGGCTTAGCCCAGGGCTGTCAAACAAAGGTGAGCCAGGGAGAAGGTGAGCTGCCTGGCTCTCACTCAGCCCCAGAGCAGCTCTGTGTGAGCCCTCTTGCCCTCCTCACCAATGGGCGATGAACCAAGTGGCCGATCTTGCCAGGAGAAATCAACAACATCAGCCCACACCTTTGCCCCATGCCAGGCACGAGCTATGATCCATAGCAAGGCATTGCTCACGCTGTTGGGAAAGATGACCCTGGGTCACTCCAGAAGCATACATTCGCCCTGCCATTGCGTCGCAGACCGAATGGTGCCATGTGCCCCTGCCACAGGGTTCCTGCGTGTGCAGCGGAGACGAGTGCGGTGGACCTGCCTGTCTGCCATTTTAATTTCATCTTTTATTTTGATGTTGATTGACGTAGAATAAGTGTACATATTTATGGGGCACGATGAGCTGTTTTGATGCTTGTATACATGGTGCAATGATCAAATCAGGGTAATTAGCATATTCATCACCTTGAGCATTTGTTATTTATTTGTGGAAGAACATTCAAATTCCTCTCTCCTTGATATTTTGAGATTTAGAACCCGACTGCTAGCTGTCGCCTCCCTTCTATGCAGGACATCAGAAATAATCCTCTTGTCCAACCGTGACCCTGGAGCTGATGGCCAGTGTCCTCTGCCCTCCCCAGGGTCCTGCAGCCTCTTTTCCCTGGTGAACCAGCAGGACTAGCTCTGGCACACGTGAGGGTTTAATCAATGCTCTCTGCATCCGAAAAGCCACCCTGAGCCCTGCCAACGGAAGACAAGCTCAGCCGGATGTTTACACTGAACAGTCATTGATCTGTCCATCGTGTCCACAACCTCAGGCCCTCCTGCAACCCTGTCCAGCTGCTGGATTCAAGAATTCACCATATACCTACTGGGATGCAATGGTGCTAAGGGCAGAGCAACTCCTCTGAGGAGCTCAGCATTCACCCACAAGGCTCAGAAACACTCTCTTGTCACCTCGGTCCCCTGTGATCTTGACATCCAACACAGTCAGGCTTAGCAGAATACCTCAAAAATGTGGCTGGCATTTTAGTTATTTATTTTTCATTTCCTGCTTATGTAAATCCACTTTATTGAGGCATGACTGACATGGATATGGCTGTACACATTTAATATCCATCACCTGCACAAACATCACCACCACCAAGGCTGCAGACACGCCCCCTGCCCCCCCCATCCAGAGCTTCCTCCACACTTTTTATCATCAGCACCGATCATCAATATTATCATCTGTGGGACTGGAGAGATGGCTCAGCGGTTAAGGCACTTGCCTCCAGTGCCTAAGGCCCCGGGTTCAATTCCCCAGGACCCACAAGGTGGTGGCCCTGGTGCTCTTTCTCTTTCTCTTTCTCTCTCTCTCTCTCTCTCTCTCTCTCTCTGTATCTCTGTGCTTGTAAATGAATAAATAAAATATTTTTTAAAAATATTATCATCTGTGTGGTGACCACAGATAACACTTTAGACCTCAAGGGCCTGACAGACGACTGACCTTGCCAGAACATTCCATCGAAGGGCAGCAGAAGACAATTGTTCTCATCATGCCCAAGAGTCTCCAGAAAGGTCTCATGAATGCCATAAAACATTTAATAGGATTGAAATCATATTATGAATCTTTTGTAACCATCACGGCAAGAAATTTAGGAGAATTTTCAGAAAAAAATTTCACAAAGGTGGAAATTAGGCAGCAGTCTCCTGAAGAGGTTGAAAGAGGAAATAATAACTAATTGCCTTTGTAAAAGAAAGCCTTTGTTTAGCTAATTGAATACAGAGGTTTATAGAATAAAAGACAGATCTGAGGCTATTCGAGAGCTGCATATGGCCATCATTTCCGGGACACAGATGCTTCACCAGGAGAAAATGCAGGCCAGGGTGACAGCTGCCACACACCTTTGAAAAGATAAAATTAGATTTTTCTTCTTGCTGCTCTTAAAATGTAGAGATCATATGACATTTCATTTTTTCCTATTGCAGAGATCAGTAGTAGACAGCTGCACTTGCAAGCCTGAAAAATGCCAACAAAAAGAGGCTTAAAATTTTTTTTTTTTTGAGCATTCTAACTTGGCACGGGAAGTCTTGGAAGAGCAAGGGCTGAGCGAGGAGGAGGAGACACTGAGTGATACGTCCTCCTGCAGCTCTGACTCTAGTGAACTCCAGCGGGAGCGTGAGATGACCCATCTCAGAGCTGATGTGCAAGCGACAGAATGACGGAGGTGCACAGACCACTGAGAAGAGCGACCAAAGAACCAGGAGCCTGGCCATCTCTCCTGGAAGACAGCATCCTGGAAGCTAACACGGGCTGGGTGGTTGCTGGGATAGCTCACTGTTAGATTCAGTCAATTGTACCAGAACCCATGTGCCCAGAAGGAGGAGAACCAAGCGGGAAAACCACAGCTCTGTGGGCCCTACCTGTGTCCACCAAGCTCCTCTCACTTTCCTCAGATTTCGGACAGAGTCTCAGCTATAAATTTCTTCCTGAATGCTGACCTTTGTCAAGTGCATATTTAAAAAGGAGCTTCTCACTTTAACTTCTTCTGTTTTGTCTTTTATTTATTCATTTTCAAGCAGAGATACAGAGAGAGAGAGAGAGAGAGAGAGAGAGAGAGAGAGGAGAGAGAGAGAGAGAGCACACCAGGGCCACCACCTGTGGGTCTGGCTTATGTGGGTCCTGGGGAATTGAACCTGGGGCCTTAGGCACTGGAGGCAAGTGCCTTAACTGCTGAGCCATCTCTCCAGCCCGCCATGTTCAATTTTAATCAAGTTTATTTCCAGTTTCTGTATCAGGAACCCTTTAAATTTAGAATGACTGCTTAATTGTAAATCCCTGAAGGATGCCTGAACCCCAAACCTAGTCAGATGAGAACACTGCCTGTGTGGCCTTTCTGTCTTACAGTCTTCTGCAAGTATCACTTGGTAAATGAAATGGAACAAAAATGAGTCACACATTGCAGTAGGGTGTGGGGTGATCTGGAATCCTGTGGTGTGGGTGATCTGGGATCCTGTGGGTGGCGTGATCAGGGATACTGTGGTGTGGGGTGATCCAGAATTCCATGGGGCTGTTGTCCTAGCCCAGAAGCAGAAGAGGATTTTGCAGTAAAAGCAGAAGTACTGTGTGAACTGGTCTTTCGGAACTTGCATCTGAAGACCAGGCACTTCCTACTTTGTCTACTGTCCATTTGCCCAAGAACTAGAAGTGTGTGCTTAACTTTAAAAAAATATTTATAAGCAGAGAGAGAAGAGAGAGAGAGAAGAGAGAGACAGAAAGAGAGAGGATATATATATATATATATATGGAGAGAGAGAGAGAGAGAGAGAGAGAGAGAGAGAGAGAGAGAAAGAGAGAGAGAACCAAGGCCTCTTGCCACTGCAAACAAACTCCAGATGCGTGTGTGTCACTTTGTTCATCTGGCTTTACATGGATGCTGGAGAACTGAACCCAGGCCATCAGGCTTCTCAAGCAAGTGCCTTAAACAACTGAGCCATCTCTCCAGCTCATGTTGTTTTTTAAACAGTAAATACAAGTGCTTTGACTGTATAGTACATGAAACTCACATGAGACATGCAGAGTCAGAAGAAATGGATGAGGCGAAGATTTGTGGGATGTGAATCTGAGAAGTTGAGAGAAGTTTGCAATTGCACTGAGGTGACCATCCAGGAAATGAGCTGCTCATGATGTCTGTCACCCCAGGACCAGTGGCCTTTGGAACAATCCCCCCCCCCCTGTATGTATGTATCCATCAAGGGGAGGGAAAGGCTTTTCACATCGCCCTCCACTCAACCCAGCGCCCTGCTTCCCTGGTCTGTTGACACCTGTGTTGTGCAGAGACTTTGCTTTGTCTGGACTCCACATCCATCATGGTACCCTCTAGAGCAGAGTGCTCCCTCTGGTGCAGAGTGCTCCCTCTGGAGCAGAGTGCTCCCTCTGGTGCAGAGTGCTCCTTCTGGAGCAGAGTGCTCCCTCTGGTGCAGAGTGCTCCCTCCAAACATGCTTATCAGATGAGAGACTGCAAAGGACTTGAGTCTCCTTCCTGCTGATTCCTCAAAACCTAGATTTAGAAGAGGGATAAGTATTCTATCATCCATCCTCAATCTACACACGATTCCTTAAAAGATCTACCAAGGGCTTCCTATTTAGTGCAAGCATGGGCGACACAGACCTTCTTCTATCTGCCCCCCAATTCACCCTTTCGTGAACAGATCTAAGAGTAGGCAGTTTTGTCAGTATCCACTTCCCTCTGCATTCCCATAGCATAATCCTTTCTGGGTCCTGTTAGGAGAAGGGTCCCAGTGGCCCTTTCACAAGCTTACCTTGTAAGCATGCCTATGCTTTATGCTCATCTCTGGGTCTGAGTTCTCCTGGGAACTGAATCTCTGTAGGGAAGATGCCATTGTTGATTGTGGCATCCCTAGGACCCAGCAGGGTGAACACATGCATAATTGCTCATTATGCTGAAAGACTCAAGTGCACCTCACAGGCTGTGTTTTGTTGGAGTGAATGGGGAGGACTGTAATGTGGCTGCCTCAGAGGTGTGGCCGGATGGAATCATGACTGCAAGCAAGTCCAAACGGAACGGTGTTCTCCACAACAGCCTGCTCTCTTCAAAACCGTCAAAAAATGATGAAATCCAAGGAAAGTCTGAAGGGCTGTTTTAATTAAGTACATAGAAAGATAAGTGACAACAATCCAGCCTATGATTTTGGGGCAGAATTTCTGGGACTCTTTGTCCTGATCTGAGGATTTCCTCGAACAAACAAATTAGGTCATTACTTTTGAATACAGCCTCATTCAAGTTGTCAGGACCTATAGGCAGAAAGCACCAGCTTCTTGGCCAGAATAGAACACAAATTGCCTCTATGGACTCTAGTTACTGACAGAGTTTCATTTTCCTCTTAAGTTTCATGAACTGGGTTTTCAACTGTTTGTGTTTCTCTCTGCATTTTGGTTTCTCAAACTCCCACCAAAATGGCGCATTAAGCTCTGCTTACAACATTCTAGTTTTTTTGTTGTTGTTTATTTTGTTTTTTTTTTCCCCAGAGTTCCAAACTGTTCTACATTCCTCCCACAAAGCAGTTCCAAAGGCCTTAAAACCATATGTCAGTGACAATATCCAACAAGATGTAACTTAAGGGAGGAAGGACTTATTTGGCTCACAGTTGGTGGGGACAGTCTTTTATGGTGGATAATTGATGATGGTAGGAATCTGAGGCAACTGGCCAGAGTCAGGAAGCAGTGAGAGATTAATACCTATTAATACCTTTTTCCTTTTTATGGTTTACCCCCACCTCCCATGGGTGGTGCCATTCAGGGTGGATTGTCGCGTCTCCATTATCATAAGCTAGAAACTGCCTCACAGACTTGTGCCCAGAGATTTGTCTCTCCTGACAGTCTAGATCCAATCAACTTGACAACTGACATAAACCATTCCACACATCTATGATGCTTTTGAATTTTACAATTATTTTGGAAGGAAAATAAAAATTTTCAGACTTCAGAAAAAAAAAAAAGATTTACGGAGAGAAGTGACACATTGTAGTCAAAGAGCTTCATTGTGGACCTTCGAACTTTGTTTTTGCACCATCCAACTCCAGGCCCTTTATGCTTAACTCCACCTGCTTTAATCTCTCCTGAGCAATGCTCCCAGGTCCTGGCTAGAGGCAGTGTGAGGGTGAAATATAATTATAAAATTCAAAGCATGGTTAAAATAAAGAAATGGAGACTCTTGTAAAACAGAATAGAGAATAGCCAAGTACAAGTTCAAACTTCTATCTTTAGCCTGGGAAAGTGTCCGAGCTATAGGTCCCAAGGAAAATACCAGATGTACAATTAACGGATAGGAGTCAAGTAGGAGTTGAAGTCTACTGACTATTTTCTGCTTTTTGTGAGAATGCCTATGCTATAGGAGTGTGGGAAGAAAAGAATGATCGATCACCGGACATCTGGTCAAACAGATGTCCTAGTCAGATCAAACAAATATCCATATCCGTTTAACTTAGTTTAACTGCGTATTTGCTTCTGTACACATGCTTCCACAGGCATACCCTGACCCTCACCCCCAGACCCAAAAATATAGTCATTAAAGAGAAAAACTCGTGTGAACCCTAAAGAATGCTTGCTTCAACCTTTAAAAAGGTTTCCATTTGGATGCCCAGGGCCGCAGTTCCCAGCTAGCTACTTGGCTGTGTGGCTGTGGTCCAGGTTCGAACCTACCTGAATAAAGCGACCCTTGCGTTTGCTCTGACTCGAGTCTCTGGTGTCTCTGGTGGTCTGTCTTCAGGGGGTCATTGAACCTAACATCAGCACACAGACTACACTATGCATCAGGTTAAGGCTCCCAAATGGTCATGCTGAATATCCACGCAGGAAGCCTGCTTAAAATGCGCTCTGTACATCTCCCCTCAGACATTCTGATTTAGATTAAGAACCAAAAAAAAAAAAAAATCTGCTTTTTAACAAGCAATCCAAGTGCTTCTGACATAGGTCATTCTTGGGCCAGACTTTGAGGAATATGGAGCTTGATCAGCCTTCCTCAGTGGCTACTGACATAAATCTAAATCAAATGTCATGATCAGAGTTTCACGGTGAAGCCGTGTGTAGCTCATAACTCCAAGATGCAGTCCATCGCCTAACTACCTGCAATGCAGCCCCCAATTAATTTTAAAAGCAAGAAATTAACAGCTTCTGTTCAAGCCCTAGCTAGCATTCAGGCACTCGGAGACATTAGTGCCCAGATCTGACTTACTAAACCAGAGAATTCTGCAGGAGGCAGAGGAGTTGGGAGCTCAGAGAAATCACGTGTGAAAACTGCCTTAGAAATATTTCCCCCATTGAAAATTCATTCTGTTCCCCTTTTGGGAAATGAGAATGAGGATGATTCGGTGGTTTTTAATTCCTTGTAATGTGGGCTGAAGTCTCCCTTCTCCCTTTAAAGTCTGCATGGGAGGGAGGTGGTCTCTCCAAAGAGGTACTAGAGCTGGAAAAGCTGCCAGAAGGAAGGAGGGATGCTTTGCTTTTAAACATTTTCTCCCAAGTAAACCCCATGAAGGGTTTTAAATATATTCAGAATGCCTGAGAGCTCTTCCAGTATGCTTGTTTTTAGAGTGGGCACAGCCTGAATGAAATAAGCAGAGTAACCTCCAAGAAAAAAAAAGACCCATAAACCTATCATGATCATAGTCTTAACTGGTGCTGCTGTCCTCAGTGTGTTAGTGTGTTGGGAAGGGGATAGTCTTCTGGTTTAGTGAGGGTCCTGGGTTGAGCTTCTTCTGCACTGACTGCTGGGACTTGGAATGTCCACGCAGGTCTGTGCATCTGAATGGACCTGGGCACATCCACACAGGTCTGTGTATTTGTTGGGGCTTGAGCATGACCATGCAAGAATTAGATGTACCTGGCGCATGGAGGGGCCGGTCTGCGGACTATCTTTCATCCTTAGGAAAGGGTGTGGGGCGATCTTGCTGCCAGCTCAGCAGTAGGGAAGACCCCATCCCCTGCTTCCCATACATTCCCATCAAATAATGCAATTACAAATTATTTCAACTTCTGTGGTGAAATGTTGGTGTGACCCCATGGGAACTTTCTTTAAGTTGAGCTCATCTCTTCCTCCCAGCTAGCTGACATTCCCCCTCGTCCTTGTGCAGAATGAGTGATCTCATTAGACATCTTCAGACCTGACATTTGCCTTGGGTTCTTCCATGAACTCAATGTTTCTGCAGGGGCTCCGTAGCCAGCCCTGTCCGCAGCAGCATGGAGGCAGAAGCCCTTGGAAGCAGCAACTTTTTTTTTTATTATCCATAATTAGATACACTTAATAAGGGAATAATGTGTTGATGTCTCCAATTCCCCTATTTCCCTCTTCCCCGTCCCTGGTCAGTTGGATATCCCCCTCCGTGGGCAGCCTGGATCAATCCATGGGGTAGGGGGTTGTGAATAGCCTAGAAGTCAACCCAGTTCCACCCCCATTTGTATGTTGTTACTGAGGGGGGCCACGTCTCTGGATATTCTCCCCCCACCATGTCTCTTACAATCCTTCCACCCCCTCTTCCACTCAGTTCCCTGAGTCATGGTGGGTGAGAGTTAAAGCTGCTTTGTAGTGGAGGCCTTAGGGGCCTCTGTGTGGAAGCAACTTCTTGATGCTACTGGACTCTGGTAAAAACAGCATGTGTCACATGGGACACCAAGGGACAATGTTCTAGGAACAACCTATGGTGACCTTGGTTCAGTCAGAGTCCAAAGCAGGAAGTCAGATGGGCCTGGCACTGAGTGGTACATTGTAAGTTGAAAATGGTACAACCAGGATGAGCCTGAGCAGGGGCAGGAGGCACAGCACACTGTGTGAACAGGGGCCCCAGAAACTTGTGTCACCAGTATGGCTGCATGGGCTCCTCCCTGGGCCAGGACACGTGTCTATTAGTTACAGAAAGGAGGGTTTGCTTTAGTTGACAATTCCAAGGGGTACACTCCATCATCACGGTGTGATGGAGGCTGGCTGGTCTTGCTGCATCTACAGCCAGGAAGCAGAAAGTGAATAGGAAATGGGACTGGGTTATTGTTGCAGTCATCTTTCTCATCGCTGCAAGAAAGGACTCAATCAAAAGCTGCTTGTGGGGCTGGAGAGATGGCTTAGTAGTTAAGGCACTTACCTCCAGTGCCTAAGGCTGCGGGTTCAATTCCCCAGGACCCACATAAGCCTGCATTCTCTCTCTCTCTCTCTCTCTCTCTCTCTCTCTCTCTCTCTGTGTATCTCTCTGCTTGAAAATGAATAAATAAAATATTTTTTTAAAAGCTGCTTGTGGAGGAATGGGTTTATTTTTGCTTACAGACTGGAGGGGAAACTCCATGATGGCAGGGAAAACGATAGCATGAGCAGAAAACATTTGACATCTCCTCCTGGCCAACATCAGGTGAACAACAACAACAGGAGAATGTGCCAAACACTGGCAAGGGGAAGCCTTCTAAAACCCACCATAAGCCTGCTCCCAACAACACAGCTCCAACAAGGTTACAGTTGCAAAATTGCCATCACCTGGGGATCAAGCACTCAAAACATGCAAGTTTATAGAGGACACCTGACTCAAACCATCACAGTTATAAAACTTCAATATCCCCCCCCCATGCCCCATTTCCTCTGGCAAGGCTGTCCATCCTAAAGGTTCCTCAACCGAACAGAGTTCGAGCACATGAGCCTGTGGGAGCTATGCCGCATTCGTCCCATAACTATGCACCATACGACGTCACCCTACATCGCTATCCAGCGGAAAAGAAAAGTTAGAGCTGGGTTGAGAGATGGTTGGCTCAGTATGGCTGTCAGCCACAAACAGATGCAGCTGTGTTAGAATCATATTTGAGGTGTCCTTGAGAGGCAGTGGCCAGAGAATGTCTGTCCACTAGAGGGCAGTTTTGTTTCCTATGTCCACACCTCTAAGATTAGAGATCTTAGCTCTAGAAGGGCACACATTCCTTCCAGGAGGTACAATAAGAATGAGCTTGGAGCTGTGGATACTGGCTGGCAATGTAGATTCCTCGTGTGCAGCAACAGGGAAACGAGAAGAGAGAGCATCACTGTAGTGAGGAAAGCAACTTTATCCGTAGTGGCAGGGAGATAGGATTGCCTCTGTGCTGGACTAGGCAGGGAAAAGTGGGTGTGCTCTATCTGTCTGTGATGCCAGGGAGCCACTGGGTGCTTACATCACACAGCCCTGCCAAAGGCTGGAATCAGTGTTGTGGTAGATTGAATAATGTCCCCCAATAGAGTTTATTATAATTGTGTTTATTAAATTGTGAATTGTCTCCAGCCAGTTCTGTCTGGAGGAGGTGTGTCGCCTTGGCCAGATCCTAGGGTTTAGCCCTAAGGTGTTTCTGGGGTGGGTCTGGAATTTTAGCTATACATATGCAAAAAGCAGTCTGAGCTCAAGCCTGGAGTTCCTCTTGTTTGCTAGTTTGGAGTGTGCTTGCTTGCTTGAGGTGCTGGTGGTGGGTTTTTCTGTCTCTGCTTGGATCTGTGAAAGGGGGGCAGCCTTTTTTCCTTAACTTCCCCTCATCTGTAGTTTCAATAAATTCTTTCCTCCCCAAAATTGTGCCTGGTTTGGAGATTCATTCCAGCGGCGTGTGGCTGACTACAAGTGTCTTCCACTATCTAATCCAATCAGCTCTCTCACCTCCTCAGGTGTGCTGATCACTTCCTAAGCCAGCCCCCTGAGCTGAGAACAGTCAGCCTCTCTGGCCTCTGAGGGTAAAGCTCACCACAATAGGGTTATATAGAGGTCCTTACCAGGTGAACAGAGTCTCTTTGTTAGCTGTTCATCTCTCCCAAACTTCCAGGGTTCTGTTCTGTTAAGCCTCCCCTCATCTCAGCTTTACTCTCCTATAGGATCTCTAGCTCCTCCTACACTCCACATGGCAGGAGCTCTCTGAACTTTCCTCTCTAAATCCCCTTTCATGGTCAGGCTCATGCTCACTACCCACATGAGCTTTTGGGTCACCTGGGTGCATATGATCCCCCTTCCTTGGTCCGTGGATCCTCCCTCACCCCTCCTGACTTCTGAATAAGTGTAGTGATTAAATAATTCTTCTCAATCTTGTTTTACTTCAATTTTTGGTAAAACAGGCACAAACTCAGGGAGCTTAAAACCTTTTCTTGAGCCCCCACAAAACCCATTACAGATAGTCGGAGAATCCAGCAGCTGTTCAGTACATGAGGCTTGAAGTCTTAGTGGTTCCAATCTGATGATGAAGGCCTGGGGATTCCTAGAGAGCTGCTTTTCGTCAGTGGACATTGGAAGCCAGAAGAAGCTGGGTTCTGATGTCAGGGAAGGGTGGCAGCAAAAGGGTAAATGTGTGCACCAGCAAGAAGCAAAGGTGGGCAGGCAAATACACTATTATTTTTTCCTGGATTCTGTCATAGCCAGCCACACACTGCTGGGATGAACCTCCAAACAAGGCACAGCTATGGGAGGAAGGATTTATTGAAGTTTCAGATCCAGAGGAAGTTCTATAATGGTAAAAGAGGTTGCCCCCACCCTGCTTTTCACAGTCCAAGCAGAGAGAAACCCTTCACTAGCACCACACACACACAGTCAAGGGGAAGAGAGAGAGAGAGATTTCACCTTTATATAGCCTTAGGGCAGGGTCCATCAGCATATCAAAGACACACTAAACATCCATGTTTGTTATGGCACTATTCACAATAGCTAAGATATCGAATGAGCCGCACACATAGACAAGCGCATGTGGTACATTTGTATACACAGTGGTACGGACTTCCCATACCATCCTGATTGATGCTGCGTCCCTTTAGATCTCACAGAACTATGCTGGGAGTGACGTGTTATCGTGGTCTCATAGTGCCGCCGCTGTAACAGAATCACAAAGAGGAGAAACTGGGCTGAGATGCCATCAGTAAAGTGCTTGCTTCACAACCATGACAACCCGACTTTGATTCTCAGAACCCATGCCAAAAGAAGTTGAGAATGGTGCCATGTGCTTGTAATATCAGTGCAAGAGGTAAAGACATGCCGATCCCTGCAGCTCATTGATCAGCCAATCTAGTCTAATTGGTGAGTTTCAGGCTGGTGAGAGACTCCATCTCACAAAAAATAAAAATAAAAAAATAATAATAAACAAACAAGAAGAAGGTCAGTGGCACTGAGAGGAACAATACCTGATATAGTTTCCTGGTCTACAGCCACACACAAGCACACATGTGAATCCATGGACATATACACACAAGCGGGCACACACACATAAACATGTAGACACACAGAGAAGTGATCTTTCATTGCCATAGTTCTGGAGACTGGGACGTCTGAGATGTAAGTGTTGCAGGCTGTGGTCAAATGGGCACCTGGTCTCTGCTTTCCAAGATGGGTTCCCTGACAGCCTCTCAGGGGAGAGGAATGCTCAGACCTTCCATTGTAACAGAAGGTACAAGGGCAAAAAGGGGCAAATTTTCTCCTTTCATGAGAATGCCTAAGTCATTCCTGAGGGAGGGGGTCTTCATGGTGTCACATCACTCAAAGACCCTCCTCCTAATAATGCCACATTGGACATCCAGTTTCAGCAGCTGGATTTTGGAGTGCTTCACCTGAATCATAGGTGTTTTCTTAGAAAGAAGCAATGTTAGCTAGGACTTTTATTCACAAGTGAATTTGACTATAATTGCCTTAATTAAAAAGTGATTTAGGGCTGGGGAGATAATTCAGTCAGTGAACTGCTTACCTTGCAAGCACGAGGAGTTGAGTTCAATCTCAGAACTCACATAAAAGAAGCCGTGCATGATGGTGGGGGCTTGTATTCCCAGATCTTGGGGGTGGAGACAGGAGCATCCCTTGAGCTTGCTCAGGGGTTAGCCAGTCTAGTCTACTTGGTGAGTTCCAGGCCAGTGAGAGACCCTGACTTAAACACCTGAGAAGATTGACTCCTTAAGTTGTGCTCTGGCTTGCACACACACACACACACACACACACACACACACACACACACACACACACACAGCAATTTATTCAATGACTTCACTGAACCTCCCAGGAAGAGAGGGAGGAATAGCTGAATCTAGAACTCAGCTATAAGCTCGAGATATATTGATTTCCATTTCCATCTGATCCCTCTTCCCTTGAAAGATTCTGATTTTTCAAAAACAAATTGGCTGTTTCCGGTTGTACTTTGCAAAGTGTGGTAGACACTGTTTCATCAATAGCTTCCTCATGGTTGACTTCAACAGAAGGGTCTTGTCCCTGGGAATTCCAGCATAATGTCCATGAATGGGGGGACTGGGCTGGGCTTGGTGCTATCCTTACTTGAGCAGCTGCGTGTCTTGATTTGGGTTGGCCTGGGTCACATCTTGTGCTCTGTGGGTACAAATGGTACAAAGCATGGGGATCATCACCATGGAGGTGTGTTGCTCATAGAGATCTCAGCAACATGCAGGTGTGACACACACAGAGATTTCAGCAGTGTGAAGGTATTCCATACGCATGACCCTCTTGTTCAGAAAGAAAACAGAAATGGGTGCAGGGTATCCATTACCCAGTGTCTACTAAGAACACCACCCACCCCTCAGTGCTGGAAAGGTGACTGTCTAAAGAATCACAGCAGGGAGGGGCTGCTCAAAAGCCCCTTTCAACAGGAGCAGTGAAGCTCATCTGATAATCCCTAATTACAATTTACATTCCAATTGGTGCTCCAATTTACTCACTTGATGCATTGTTGATGGTTTGAGTTTCTTCCTGAGCATTTGATCCACCTTTCCTGTGAACCCAGAATACCTAGTTGTCTTAATGTGTTTTCCCTGATTTCTTTTGTGCTTGTGTGTGTGTGTGTGTGTGTGTGTGTGTGTGTGTGTGTGTGTGTGTGTATGCTGATCATGTGTGTGCCACAGTGCATGTGTGAAGTCAGAGGACAATCTCATAGTGTCGGTCCTCTCCCTCCATCTAGTTTTGACACAGTATCTCTTTATTTTGCTGTTGGGAAGGTCAAACCAGCTGGCCTCATGAGCTTTAAGATTCTCCCTACCCCACCCCTATTGCCTTAGTCATATTGGGATTTCAGATGCATAGGCCATTTTTGTGTTTGGCTTTACTTGGGTGCTGGGTTTCGAACTCATGTCATCAGGCTTGTATGACAAGTGTTTCTAACCACTGAGCCAGCTCCCCAAGCCCATCTGTGATGGTTAGGTTTTGTTGTCAACTTGACCTTTTTAATTATCTTGGGTAGGTCTCTGAGGATGTTTATAGGAAGGCAGTTTCTCAGTA
>PVHP010022421.1:0-28468 GCA_004024765.1 Zapus hudsonius
GCAGATGTGTATAGTGTATCCACGTGGTTCTTTATTCAATTGGGACAGCTTACATTTATAGGAAAAAATGGGATCAGAGGGATGGGGAATAGGGAAGAGAAAAGGGGATTGGTTGGTCAGGGTGGTGAGTTAGCGGCCTGCAATGGGATAGGTGAGTATAGACAACCTGAGAATACCTAATTTGGGGGGCCTGAGTGGCGGGAAATACTTGATTCTAGCCATGGTCCATGGGGATGGGTACAAGGAAGTTTGTTACTTGGGTCTGATATCCATTGCCAGTCATGCTGAGATGGGAATGCTGGTTCCTGTGGCTTGCTCATGGTGGTTGGGAGTCAGGGTTGATGGAATTATCTGGGTTTCACCTACTCAAACATCCTTAACCCTTTGTTCTCTGTGCCCTCATTAGCAGTGCCAACAAAGACACTCATTCAATTTGCAGCAATCAGGTTTGCATGATTTCATAATCTAGGTTACTCATATTGCACATTATTGCCTTTTCTAAATCACGTTGCAAATTACCTAATGGGGTTCAGAAAGACAGCCCTGCTTGTCACACACTCAGGGGTGTACACAGCAGGATTGTTGAAGCAGCTCACATGTCCCTCAAGACTCCTCATGAAGAACCTAAGACCTATCTAGGATGCTACATTACTCATTCTGCTTTGCTTGTAGTAAAATCTATCCCTTAAGCCTATAGAGTCTTCACTTTTCCCAAACATGCTGTTGGTGTTTTTTTTTCTCATTACATTTGCACATCAGCAGTTAATTTCTCAGTGAACTATAATTAGGCTTCTTCTTTAAATAACCAAGCATGTGAAGCTTCCTAGTAGATGACCTTCAAGCTGTTGGCTGGCTGTAAGTACAGTTTTCACTGGTACCTGGGGATGGCAATTTTTTTCTTATTTCATGTGATTCTATACAAATTCATAGACCTGGATACTAGCTATTTTGTGACTTTAATCAAGTTAGTGTCTCTGCAAATCCAGGATTTATTTTATAGAATGTGGGAGCAAGGACAGGGTATTTGGAGTGGATGAGATACAGTGGTAAATTGTTAATGTGATCTCCTCAAAAGAATGTGTTGAAGTACCTCTGATTAGGCACATGCCTTCCAGTGCTCTCTTGTGATCTTGGGCCAGTGCAGTATGCAAAAGAGCAAAGGCTTTGGAGTACAGAGCTCTGTGTTTGAATTATGCCTTTCTTTTTCTATCTCTATGATCATTTAAACTTCCTGATAAGTCAGGCACTTTTGTCCTGTACTGAGACTCTCCAGGACATGTGTTTGCAATGTCACACTGAAGGATAATTAAGACAAGCGAACATATCTGTGAAACCTCTTCGTGTAGACATCTGTGGATCGAAAGGCCATCTTCTACTCTGCCTTTATGTCCCCTGCTTCACTGATGGTCCTTTGCCCTCACGGCTTCTCTAGGATATCAGAAGTGTTAGCTTAGTGTTGCCCTCAGCACTGAGCTTGTTGAAGCCAATGAAACACTCTGTTCCCAGTCCTCTTACATGTAGCTTGGAAGTGCCAGGTTTCCAGGCTGCTCACTACTAACCAGGCTGGGCCTTCATAGTCAAAATTTTAGGTTGGCTGTTGTGATGGTTAGGTTTTGTTGTTAACTTGATCTTTTTAATTTTCTTGGGTGGGTCTTGGAGGATGTTTATAGGAAGGCAGCCTCTCAGTAGGGGGCAAGATGTAAGGAAGCTCAAGAGAGCTAGAAATTAATGTCTCTTTTCCTGTGTGGGCAGTACAGAAAGGAAATTCCAGGGACTCAGGAAGCCATTAAGTCTGAGGTTGGGTTGCAAGACCTCAACCTAAGGCTTTATAAAGGGGAAGTAGATTTCTCTCCCTTGGCTCCCTGCATATTTTCTTGTTTGCTGGTGTTAGTGATGGGTTTCTCTCTTTGATTGGACTTGTGAAAGAGGATATAGCCTCTTTCGCTATTATGGAACTTTCCCTGGATCTGTAGGTTTAATAAATTTCTACTCATAAAATGTACCTGGTTTGGAGATTCATCCCAGCAGCATGTGGCTGACTGCAACAGCTGTAATGATTATGGTTAATATGGAAAGCATGGCAAAGACCACCTTTGAATCCCAGTCATAGGGCCTCATAGACCCCACCAGGTTTCCTGAACTGACTCTGAGCCACTTTTCACTTTTCAATATTCTATTCATGGGTTCAGGGCAATGGTGACCTTGTGCCAAGTATAAATGATGAAGTAAGACACTTGCCACCACATTCCAGCATCTCCTCAGTCTCCTTGACAGTTTCCTGAGATGGAGGGTTCTCCTGTGCTTGGTGCTTCCCTTTTCTACCTAGAACTATTTTCATGCTGGCAGTCATTCATGAATTCTTAATTTTTTGGGAGTTATTCTTTTCAACTATAAAATAGAATTAGAAATAGTATTTATGGTATAATAGTTGTCTATGGAATAAATGAGATAATACACACACAATGATTAGGATAGGACATCACACAGTAAATGTAAATGAAAACTACCTACTATTACTAAAGTATACAGTAAATCCTTGGATAATGCAATTATACCTATTGGTAAATGCAAAAATTAGGGCTAAAAAAGGGTTAGACATTTATCTAAAATTAAAGAACTGATAAATGGTAGAACTGATATTCAAAACCAATCTTAGAGCATGCTAAGCAAGTGTTCTACCATGCTTTTGATTTTGAGATAGGACCTCACAAAGATGACCAAGATGCATTTAATTCATGCTGTGCACCAAACAGAAATTGAACTTGGACCCTCCTGTCTTGGTCTCCTGAGTATTTGGCTGTTATGGTTTAATCCAGGTATACACCACAAAAAAAATGTGTTCTGAATGCATGATGTCCAGCTGATGGCAGTTTGGGAATTATAACCTTGTTGGAGCTGTGTTGTTGAAGGTGGACTTATGGATGTTATAGCCAGATTCCCCTTATCAGTGTTTGGCACACCTCCCTGCTGCTGTTTGTAGTGCTGGGGTGGAGGTGATGGCCACTCTCTTTTCATGCCATCATTTTCCCTGCCATGAGCCAAAATAAACCCATTCCCCCACAAGCTGCTTTTTGCTGAGTTCTTTTTGTGTAGCAACGAGAAAGCTGACTACAACATTTACCTTCTCTTTTTAGCTATGTTATGCTCTTTCTAGAGCTTTCTAGTCATTCTTTGGGCTATCACTGCTATTGGCCGTCTTACAGCATTTCCTTTCAGTGTGACCTCAGCCTAGAATCCCTTATGCCTAGAACACTCTTACTCCACTTCAAAACAGGACCTCTCACTGGCCTAGAGCGCACCACTTTGGTAGATTAGTTGGCCAACCAGCCCCAGGGATCTGTCAATCTCCATCTGTCTCTGCCTTCCCATTGCTAGAATTGTAGCACTGTGACACTATGTCTGGCATTTTACTTGTAGTAGGGACCAAACTCAGATCTATATGCTTGTGAGGCAAGCAATTGATTGACTGTGCCATCTTACCAGTCCCTAGCTTTCCTTTTATATGAAGGCTTCTGGGTCAGGCCCTAGGATACATTATGAAAGTTTATTCATTCATTGTATTATCATGTATTTCCTGAATACTTGCTCCTTGGCAATTCCTAACTAGACACCTAGAATATGAAAGATTAGTACATGTCTTATGCTCATGGGGTTTGTAATCCAGTGACAGAGATAACTATAACTTCACCAGATGTAACTGATGCAGAAATAGACAAAATTGTACCCACCTCAAAATATAATTTTTGTAAGACTATGCCTAAAGGCACAGAAGGGAACCATTTTGCATATGGTGTCAAGAAAACCTCCTAGATTCAACAACCTTTGAGTTGAATTTTAAGATATTCATGATGAAGTGTTACCTGGGAGTTGAAGAAAAGTGAAGATATCACATAAAAAGATAGAATCAATGTGCCCAGAAGTAACAATTTGATGTATTCCAGGAACAACATGCAACAGGTTCCATATGGCTGGCTTCCCCTAAACTCATCAGACATCTGCTACCTAATAGGCTTCTGCCACAAGTAGATTAATAACCACAGTGAGCAGCAGCTGGGAAACAGAAGCAACTTGAATCCCAGCTCCATGAGTGTATGGGCCTTTGTTCACTTATTAGTAATTTTTCATGTATCTAGAAAAGGACCTAATCAGTGATAACAATAAAAACATTTTTAAATAATAGGATGAGGCTGAGAAATACTGCCTTGGTACTGGGGTTTTATGCATGAGTTTGGAAACATCAGTTTGCTTCTTGTGCCTTCTCCTTCCCTCTCACCTGTTGCCAATGTTTTCATTATTGGAGCATGGATGGATCCCATGCACGAGGTTGGCTATATCTGAAGTAAAATAACCTCAACTATCCCATCCATGAAGTAATAAGTATCTCCAAGACTGAACCCAAAGCAGCACAAAAAGGGCAAAGACAAACACACAACCACCAAGCAGTGTTCCAAATACTCACTTAACACAAGACTGACAGAAAGACTGGTCCACACATTATCTACAGATGGTGTGCAAACCCGGTGACATGAAGAACCAAGGCAATGGGTTTCCTTCCCAAGAATTATCAGTTCCATAGCAGAGGCTCCCAAATGAGTGCTATGTAGAGAAAACGCTAAACAAACAAACTAAAAAAATATTATAAAGGTACAAAAAATCAAACTGGACACAGAAAATACGTGAATAAAACCTTGAATATATTTGAAGAGGACATAAATGAATACTTAAATGAACTCCAAGAGGTCCAAAACAGATTAAATGAAACAAGGAACTCAAACCAGCATATGAAAAAATAATTCAATGAAGACACAGAAATACTGAAGAAAAATCAAACTAAAGTGAAACTGAGGATGATGAAAAATACAGTAAGTCAAATGAAAAGAAATATAGAAAGCTACAAGAAAATAGGTCAAGGAGAAGAAAGTGTCCATTCTTGAAGACAAGGTAGATGACTTAGATCAGGTATTCAAAACCAATGAGAGTTTAGAAAAAAAATGCATGTATGAACTGAACGTGAGAGGTATTTTGGAACCACAAAAAAAGCCAAAAGTACACATAGAGGGGATGGAAGAAGGAGAATTTCAGGCCAATAGCATAGAAAATATTTTCTAAAAAGTTACAGTAGAAAACGTTTCAAATCTAGGAAAAGAGGTGGCCATCCAGATATAAGAGGCAGAGAGAACACCAAATGAAACCACAATAGAAACTTTCCAAGTTATATTATAACCAAAGCACTATATCTACAGAACAAAGGAACAGTACTGAAAGCTGCAAGAGACACACGTCAAGTTACATATATAGGAAGGCCCATCAGAGTAAGTAAATTTTTTTAAAGGAAGCAGACTGGGTCATAGCAGAACTAAATGTTTTGTTCTGTAGAAAAATGGATCTAACCCATCCCAATACATACAGCCTTCTTGCTTGTAAGCATCAAAAGGGGTAACATGATTGAAAAAATTGTAAAACTGTCCCTACTAAATGCTTTTATAGCACAATCTCATTCTATCCTTACAGAAGTCCCTATGAGATAGGAAAAGAATATCCTGACATTCGTCTCTCCATTTATTTAACACATTTATTATCAATTATTACACATAAAGTGCTATAATTGCTATTCAGTTACAGGTATAATTGCCCTACATGCTTTTTGTTCATATACACACAGAGATCTGAAAAGATATGCAGCTGTACAGCAAAGATCCTAGACTTATAGGTGAATAGTCTTAAATTAAAGAAGGGCTAAATGAGAAAATTTGGTTAAGTTGTAGGACTAGGAACAATTCATGATCTCAATAAATATCAAGAGGAAGAATAGATGGATGGATAAATGAATAAATGATATCATTTCATCTCTTTGAGCCTCAGCAGAAAAATGGAAATTATGACCCCTAGATTCCAAATGATTATAAGGTTCACACAAATTATTGCATTTACAATGCGTTTCTATTAATTGGGCTGGGAAGATGCCCTGTTGTGATGGTTAGGTTTTGTTGTCAACTTGATCTTTTTAATTATCTTGGGTGGGTCTCTGAGGATGTTTACAGGAAGACAGCCTCTCAGTAGGGGGACCAAGAAATAAACATCCCTTTCTGGGAGGGTAGTGCAGGAAGGAAATTCCAGAGACTCAGGAAGCCATTAAGTATGGGATAGGGTTGTAAGACCCCACCCTAAGACCATATAAAAGGGGAGAAAATCTCTTGCTGACTTGCTTGTGTGTGTGGTATTGGTGATGGGTTTCTCTCCTTCCTTGGACCTGTGAAAGGGGGCCAGCCTCTTTCACGATAAGGGAACTTCCCCTGTATCTGTAGCTTGAATAAATCTTTTCTCCCATAACTGTGTCTGGTTTGGAGATTCATCCCAGTGGCATGTGGCTTACTATGATACATATACACATGAAAATTTTCTATAAATGGCAAATAAATATGGCTGTGCTGTGGCTCATTTATTATTTATTATTTATTTATTTATTTATTTGGTTTTTCCAGGTAGGGTCTCACTCTAGCCCAGGCTGACCTGGAATTCTCTATGTGGTCTCAGGGTGGCCTTGAACTCACGGCAATCCTCCTACCTCTGCCTCCCAAGTGCTGGGATTAAAGGCGTGCGCCACCACGCCAGGCTTGTGCTCATTTATTGATGACATACAGCCATATTTTCTCTTTGGGGAGATAATTATACAGTTTTGTTTTGGTCCATTTTACATTAGTAATTTCAAAAAACTTTTTTTGGCCAGGTTACTCTAGTTTATATGTTTAAAATAGACTATAAAGCTGCAAAAGAGGAAACCAGTTAGAAACCTATCACTAAGATCTAGGCAAGAAATGTTGACTGCATCAGGATATTAGCAGTGAATTGTATAGTGCATATAGTGTGATAGAATTTACTGAAAGGATGGATGTATAGTAACAGATGGAAAAGAGTTGAGAATAATTTATGAGTTTTGTTCTGAGAACTAGCAGGATGGTACTATGCTCAACTGAGAACATAAAGTGTATATGAAAGTGGTGGTGTGAGGCAGTAATATCAGAGTTCAGTTTGGAACATTTTAGAAGTGAACTGTTCGTTAGAATACAAGCAGAAGTGTTGAGATGGAAGTTGAATATAAGTCTGGGCATGAGTTGGTTTGAACTAGAGTTAAATTTGTTCAAAAGTGCCACATAAAGATTGAGTGGGATGAAGGCGGAATTTGACAGGAATAGGTCACAGTGATTTCAGTTATGTGATGGAGGAAGTCAGGCTGCAGTGGACTGAGGAAAATGGCATCAAACAAGTCTCAAGAGTAAATAGACTGCTTGGGTAGAGGAGGGGAAGGGCAAAGAAGGAAGTTGCTGAGGGAAGAGAAGTGATGTTTTAAACTAGACTACAAATATGACAGTCAACTACTTCATACCGCATAACACTACTTTTCTCTATTAATTCCTGTAATCTAACTCCAACTGTTCTTTCCCTGGCTCTTTTCCGTCTACCTGCTTCTTAAATTCCTGTCTACATTCTTCTTCTCTTTGGACTTTGTTCGCCCACCTGGCACAGAAAGTTATAAAAGTCTAGCCTGACATTCAAGATTCTGCAAGATCTGGCCCAGGTGTATTAGTACCTGTTCTCCCACCCACACTTTTTTTTCCCAGACAGCCCAAGCTTTTACAACTCCTAGGATTTTCTAGTCCCAGAGTTTCTTACTTTTATACTTTCATGCCTTTCAGCATGCTCCCAACTTTGCCCAGAAGCCCCACCTGCTTATTGCCTTTATATGTATAAAACTTCCTTCTTTAAAATTCTGCTCAAATATTAGTCCTTCTAGGCAATCTTGAGTTCCCCTATTACCTTTAAAAATTAGAGTATTCTCTTTATATTTTCTTTATAAGATTTATTATCTTCAACTTGGTCAAAAATGACGTTTTTTTTAATATTGAGATGATCTCTTAGCAAAGAAAATTTGGAAACAATTTTCAAGCAATGAAATGCCTTGCAATTTTCTCACGTCACTTGTCCTAAAAACACCTGATTCTAACATTATCTACTTACCTGCTTCCTGTGTCATTTACTACTCTGTGGCATGTAAAGATTCCCATCAACCATTTCACTGACTTAATGATGAGGAAATGGGTTTGGGGTTCTTTATTCATTAGCAGATCATGAATACCAGTATCAAAATCATGAATCTTAAAAAAAATAATGATCACAACTCTACTATAATATAATAAGATCTTTTTGAAATCAATGATTATGCAGACTGTGTAAATATATGTTCTCCAGGGAATGTTCCTGGTGTTTTTACCCCAAAATTCCCCACCTCTGTGTTTCAGTGTCATTTTTTATAAACTTCGGTCATTGCAAGTATCACACACTGCCATAAAATATTCCACCATATGTTTAACACCAGCCATGTTTTTTTTTTGTCATGTTATTAGCCTGGAACATATATTCAAGTAGGTCTCATTTAAAATTCTCACTGCAACTTCTTAGTTGTATGACTTTGATAATATTTAATGCCTCTGAACCATACTTTCTTGATCTAGGAAATGGCAAGTTTATTAAGGAAAAAAATGAGGTTGGAATTGTAAAACTGTGGCAGACTATGGGACACATAAGAAGTTACTAGGTAAACATCAATTTAATCTTATTGAATTGGTCCAGTTCATAAAGCATTCCCTCTGCTTCTAGTATCGTGGACTATTGTGGAATGGGGGACAAAAATTAGATAATTGGTTCCATTTGCATTAACTGAGAAGGGTTGAAGTTTTAACATGTTGGGAACCTCAATAGTGAATTTATTGTCTGAAGAGCTAGTATGTTTTGCACTGAAATAGAATGAATTGAATTAGGACCATAAACAGTGGTAGGAATTCATGCAGAGCGGTACATTTCAACATAAACCATTATCCCTGCCAGCCATATGTATAGACACTGCAAAACTTCTATATTTCTGTTTTTTTCATTAAAAACAAAATGATTAATCCCAGAAGTCAATATATTGTATTCATCACAACAGACAAATTCAAATTAAATAGATTAGTACTCAGAGATATTAAAGACTGGTTTGTTGAAAAGAATTTGTAATTTGGTAAAATTTTCTTAGTAAAATCCTGTAGTTCTTATATTTCTTCTAGCAGTAAATCTAGATAGTTGTAAAACACCATTTTTTCTGTCATTATTTTTAAGATTTCAAATGTATCTCTAGTTAGGTTCAGAACTCTAATTATCTAATATAATGTGGAAGCAGCAACAGATATTTGACAAGGTGCAGTTTGAAGGTTGCAAAGGTCTATGTTTGAGTTTTGGCCTTAAGCGAGTCTTTTAATCCTTTTCTGCACATTGCTTACCTATAAAATGAGCACTGTGAGATTTAGTTTTCAGGGTAATTGTGTCGAATAAGTTGAAGCAAGTGAAATGCCTGACATCTCTTATCTTAGTCCAATTTGGTTGCTGTAACATAATGTAATGTGCTGGGTAATTATCAGGAAGAGAAGTTTAAGTCTGTTCATGATTTTGAAGGTGACGTAGTCCAAGAGCTTAATACTAACATCTGTTTAATGCTTTCATGCTATTAGCCCTTGGCACAAGGCCAAAGGGCAAATGAATGCATAAGACCAAGAGAATTCACTGGAACTCACACAATTTTATCAGGAAGAACTTCCACAATAATAGCATTAATCCATTCATAGAGATTATTATTTTATCAACCTTCTCAAAACCCAGGGCTATGGTGGCTAATATTGATTGAAAATTGAATAGAATCCAGAATCACCATATGATGGTTAAGTTTTGTTGTCAATTTGACCTGTTTAGTAATCCACAGTAATCTTGGGTGAGTCTCTGAGGTTGCTTACAGGAAGGACTAACTGAAGGAGGAGGTCTCTCCTCCAGAGTGAGCCCTTCCTCCAGAGTGGGTGGTTCTCTCAGTAGGGGGCAGGATGTAAGGAAGATCAAGGAGAAGGAAATCTCTTCTCTTCCTTCCCCCTACCTGTTTGCTGGTGTGTGTGTGTTGTTGTTGATGGCTTCTCTCCCTCTCTGTCTGTACCTATGAAATGGGGCCAGCCTCTTTTGCCATTGTGGAACTTGCCCTGGATCTGCAAATACAATAAATCCCTTCCTCCCTTAACCGTGCCTGGTTTGGGGTTCATCCCAGTGGTATGTGGCTGACTACAACATACCATGGAAACAGATTTCAGGGAATGTCTATGAGGGATTATAGAGATTATGTTAACTGAGGTTGAAAGACTTACCCTAAAACTGGGTGATGCCATTCCATGGGGTTAGGGCCTAGACCTCATAAGAAGGAGCAGGCTAGCTGAGTACCAGTTTGCATCTCTCTTTGTTTCTTTACCATATTTTGGGGCACAACTAAGGTATCCTCACACAAGGGCACTAAAGATAGCCTCACATGTGACACAAAATACCCTATTTGGGAGGTGCAGCCCTAAATTTAGAAGACTAACTTCTAGAATGTTCCCTTCCAGAAGTGGGAAAACTGCTACAAGGAGCAGAGCCTGACAGATAAACTAACCCTGGTTATTTTCCTACCCAATGATGAATAAGTCATTTTTAGCTTCAGCCTGAGGGGGGGGGGGAATTGAAGATAAGTACAGTTTCAGCTATTAGTCAACCTTCCACATTTGCTGTCACTGCCATTCTCATCTTATTGCACATGTGGCTTCTTCTTTAAAAAGGTACTCATTGGCACTGATCTACATCCATAAACCAGCAATACATGAACAAGTAGTACATTTATATGAACAAAGGGTAAGGAACTTTTGACTTTAGGAAATCCTTAAACATCTGTTAAAAGAAAGGATTTTGGAGTATGACCAGCTGGACTCTGCTGATCTAGAACATATGTACACTCTGATCACAAATGCCATCCCATTAAACCCGCCTGTTGTCATCAACGGATCTTTTGGCCCTTAGTTACTGACCTAGTTGTCTTCAGTGCCGTGGTCAATACTTCTTGTGCATGTGTGCTTGCTCTGAGTCAAGAGTCCAATTAGGTCATTGTGGAAATTGAGCAAAGAACATAGCTTTAGGTCAGTCAGCATCTCTAAACATTGCTTGTCCCCCACCAGGCCCGAAACTGCTTAGCTTCCGAAATCAGACGAGATTGGGCGTGTTCAGGGTGGTATGGCCATAGACTACATTGCTTATCAATATTGGCCATCTTTACTCTTCAAGCCAAAGCTACACCAAAGCAGAATAAACCTGGCTATATTGCTTTAATCAGATGGATTACATAGTTATAAAATTAACTTTAGGGCAAATTACAAGTAAGGAATTTAGCATCTCACAGCAATAATCTCAGAAAAATTATTTGTATGGTCCATAAGAAATATTCCCACATTTTCCTATAGTTCATTCCCATATTTCATCCTTATTGTTCATTCCTACAGTTTATTCTCACACTTCCTATGACCTCACTGTGACCAGCCACCTCGAGCTCCTGCTACCATGATTTTCCTAGCACTAGAATTGTTGGTCAAAATAAGCCATTCTTTTCTGCCTTAAGTTGTTTGTCAGTTATTTTGTCCCAGCAACAAGAAAATTAACTTGTAATACAGATGTCTTAACACTTTCACAATGGTGTTTATAAATTTCCACATGAAATCTTAAAGGTATATTCAAAGTACAGCAGTTAGTAAGCATTTCTTTTTTAAAAGAATATTTAAATTGTTATTTATGTGCATGTGTGTGCCACACACATGTGTTAGAGATCAGAGGACAACTTCAGGGTCTGGTGCCACTGCAAACAAATTGCCAGACTGCAAAGGACATGTGTGACCAGCTGACCTGTGAACTTCCTGTTCTGGTTCAGCCTCCCATTATCTTGGGCACTCAGGGATCATAGGTGCATGTACTACATGCATCCAGCTTTACATTGGAGCCAGAGACATAAACCCAGGCTAATAGGCTTTGAACACAAGAGCCTTTAACTGCTGAACCATCGAAGCATTTCTTATAAAATTGTGTGCCCTTATGTTTCTTATTTCCTAATATAGAGGAGTTGTTCCTGTCATATGTTTTCATGTTGTTGTCTTCAAACATTCATTTTAATCTAATGAGATCATATAAAATTTTAAACTTTCAATATTGTTTTTAATTGCTTTCAAATAAAAATATTTCTTTGGATTTTTGAATATGTCATTTTTCATGACTATTAATCTCATGCTGAGTATTATAATATCCTTATTAGTTTCCAAGTTAATGGTGAAATATGAAATTTTAGTTTTATTTTACATTTACATAATTATTAATGAGATTAATCTTTTTGTGTGTTTATTTGTATCTTATCTATTCTTTAATAAAGTGACTCTAAATCTCTCTGAAAATATGTTTGCATTCTTAAAATTCACAAGACCATTGTATATATCAAAAATTCAGGACTGATGAGATGGTTCAGCAGTGGAGGTGCTTCCTTGCAAAGACTGATGGCATGGTTTTGATTCCCCACTACTTTGTGCATCTGCAAAGTGGTGCATGTATCTGGAGTTTGTTTGCAGCAGCAAGAGGCCCTGACATGCCCATGCCCATTCTCTCTCTCTCTCTCTCTCTCTCTCTCTCTTTCTCTCTGTCTTTCCTTACTAATAAATTAAAATATTAAAAATCTATAATGTGGGGAGAAAGCATTTTCCATATGAAGTCCTTTCCAGTGAAGTTGAACTTGATCAGTTTTTCATATGCTTTCCAGCACCAAATCATATGATTGTGATTTATAATCACTGTGATTCTTTTGGCTCTACTAAAACAGATGCAGTGACTTGCAGTCAAAAGTGTTACCTAAACATTAAGATATCCTTTCTTCTTTTGAGTCTTAGGATGAGCTGCCTAGAAGATGAAATATTATCATTATTTCCGTTACTAAGGCTCAACCTTTCACCTCAGCGTTTAAACATAAATCTTTCCTGTACTATAGGGTCAACAAAAATATCCCTTGAATTCGCAATTCTGTTAAGCTCCTTTTGGTATGCAAACATTTTGAAAGGGTTTTCTCTAATTCTCATTTTAATTTTTATTTTTTACTAATTCTATAATATTGCCACCATTCCATTGAAACTTCCCTTCCCAGGTCAGTTAAGATTTATGTCACCAAATCTGATTCACAGGGTCATTTCTATTCTTTCTGCTTATTTAATCCTGTCATCCACACTGTCTGGAGTTTATGAATTCTATGAGACCAAGCCTGTAGAATGACCAAGCTCATAAATAGATTTCACTCCCTTTGATAATTTCCCAAATATTATATTCTGACAGTTGTTATCCTTTTTAATTAAAAAAAAATAAACCCAGCTAGGAAAGTTTATCTACTCAACTGCATTATTTACCAAATTCATATTGCTTTCTGGTTCTCACAGTGCTACTCCCACTTGTCTATCTGTCCAAAGGAAGAATCCAGAGCATTATTCTTGTTCTGCTTTTCCCTGTTTCCAGTCAATCCGTGAGTCCTGTCAATCCTGTGAAATTTCATGCTTCCTAAAGGCCTCTTCAAATATATGCTGCTATTTTTAAACATGCTATTCTCTCTCTCTTGCTTCTGGGTATCACACATGCTGCTACCTACTTAACAGGCTATCCTGACATCTCTCTGTGATCTCATCATCTCTTGAGAAATTTTCCTAATCCATTAATTTAGATACTTTATTTCTGTGATATTCCTGAACTATGCTTGGATTTTCCTTTATATATGCTGGTACACTTCTACTGTTCAGTTGTGTTTCTGTCTTACAGAACACAAGAAGATTCTTAAGATCATCAACTTAAAAAAAATTAACTTTAGGGCTGGAGAGATGGCTCAGTGATTAAAAGCACTTCCTTTGCAGGCACAAGGACCTGAGGAAACCTGAGTGACTGCTCAAGTCCAATGCCTCATGTGTCTGTAACCTTGAGGAGCAGAGTCTGGAAAATTTCCAGGGCTTGGGAAAAAATGGCAAGCTCCAGGATCAGTAAGAAACTCTGGCTCTAGCAAGAATGGGCAGAAGAGCAGTGAAGAGGGACAGCAGATGCTCCCCACCGACCACTGCCTGTGAATGCACTCTGCTGCAGGCACCTTAGGCTCCACAAGGGCACAGAAGTGAGTGTGCATACACCACACACACTACACTACACCACACAAACACACACACACACACACCACATCACATTATATGCACATCAAAAAATTAACTTTATTGAAGCATCATATATGCACAATAAATTTTACACAATTTAAAACTAGTGTTCAATGAATTTTGACAAATGTATATCCACCATGTAACTACCAACACAACATAATGAAGTTAGAATTTTTTTTTTCTCCAACTTTCGCTTGTGCTTCTCTGTAAACCTGCACCGCTGACATCCTGACCCAGGCTACCACAAATTTGCATTTGTTTACTGTAGATTAGAATTGTCTTTTTAAAGTTTAATATAAGTGGAATCATAAAATGTGTTAATTTATGCCTATCTTCAATACATAGCAATTTTTCAAAGATATCATATTGCTGAGTAGTATTCCATTCTATGACACACAAAAAAATATTCTGATATTTTGCCTATCAGTTGCATATCAATTTTTAATGTGAATCTGAGTTCTTTACATAAATAAAATTACTACTAGGTTTCCCATGCAAGGTTTTTAAAGGCATAACATATTTTTACTCAGAAACAAGTTAATTAATATGGTAAATATATTTTAACTACATATAAAATGTAACAAAGTACATTCTAAAATTGGTTATTTCCATAATTTTACCTTTCTACCAGCAAGATATGAAGGTTCCAGTTGTTCTGTATCCTTACCAGCACTTGCTACTATTAATTTCATTTTACCTATTTTAGTGGGTTGCAGAAGCATTAACTAACTGAATTTTAACTGTAATTTTCTGGTAGCTTGTGATTTATGAATGCTTTCTCTTTCTCTCTGGTTTGCTTTTAATTTTTAAGTGTTTTTTCAAAGAACATTCATATTTGACTTCTACATAGACAGTTTTATCATATTGTTTTTATATTCATGATGTTTCAATATTAATTTAAGATCATTTTCCTCCTATATTTTTTATAATTTTTATTTATTTATTTGCTGTGTGTGTGTGTGTGTGTGTGTGTGTGTGTGTGTGTGTGTGTGTCCATGGGCATGATAGGGCCTCCTGCTTCTGAAAACTAACACCAGAAACTTTCACTACTTTTTATGTCTGGCTTACATGGGTGTCTTAGAAATTGAATCCAGGTTGGAGGCCCTGCTAGCAGGCACTTTCAACCTCTGCAACCATTGTGTCTTCCTCTCAGCCCTATTTCTCCTATACATTTAAATTTTGTTTCATTGAACTTTTTGCTTTCGCCTTCTTATTGAGATTTTAATGCATGAATATACTGTGCTTTAATCATAATCATCTCCCATTATTTGCTTTAATGCTTCTCCTCCACCCCATTCCAGAGAAACTCCTCTCTTTCCATATAGTCCCTCTTTTATTTTGATGCCTCAATCTCCCCCCCCCTCCACCGCAGTCATCTATGACAAAATGTTGAGGGACTCCATATTGCAAAGGTCATATGGAGGTAATGACATCCATTGTCAGATCATGTACGCATCAGTCACTTCATAGTGTTCCATGATACTCAACTTCACCCTCTGACTCTTACACTTTCTGTCCCCTTCTTCCACAGTATTTCTTGAGTTTTGGAGGACATGATAGAGATGTCATATGCAGTGCTAAATTCTCAAGAGCTTCTTGGTTCAGCACATTGATGAGCTTGGGTCTCCCCAGTATTCACAGCTCTCCCCATAAAGGATCGTCTCTGACAAGCAGTGAAAGACACATTAATATTGTTTCTGCCACCTCTCAGCAATGTTCCCTGAGCCTGGCAGGTATGATAGAGATGTATCTTCCAGTGCTGAACACTCAGGTGTCACTTATTCTCATCACCTGGTTAAGTCTTAGGTCTCCCTAATTGACATTGCCATCTACAGAGAGGTGCTTCTCTAAGGCATGGGAAACTAGGGCTTTACTATGTTTTTCAAGAAATTTCATAGTTTCATTTCTTACATTTAAATCTATATTTCATTTAAACTTTATTTTTGCATGTGATATAACATTATTGTCTGGGTCTGTATGTGGATATCCATTTGTTCTAGCATTACTTGTTGGAAAAAATCCTTCCCTGATTGAATTTCCTTGGTTCTAATTGTCAAGAAGAAATTGAGTATATTTTATTTCATATTCTATCTGGATTCTATTTCATTGATCTATATGCCTACCCTCAGGCTAATTTCACACAGTGTTGATTTCTTTCAGCTTTAGAGAAGATCTTGAAAGCAGATAGTATAAGTTGGCAACTTTGTTTTTCTTTGTCAAAATATAGCTGTTCTCATTTCCTTGTATTGCTCTGTATAAATTATAGAATAAACTAATCCATTGCAATTTCTTTTAAATTATACGTCAACTTTTTTATGATTGGTGCCTTTTTCATGAGGTGAAATGTTAATATCAAAATTTCTCTTCATCCCTTATGTTATTCTTCTTCTAAGTGTGTTTCATATTAATATGATAAAATTTTCAATTTTCTAATAATTAGACTGGATATCACATATTAATACATTTTTTACTTTGAACTACTTGTGACTATGTATTTAAAGTGTTGGTATTTAAAGACTATGTAAACCTTGATGGTTTAATTCAGTGTAACAAGGTTTGCTTTTTATTTTTTTGAGGAAGGTTCTCATTCTAGCCCAGGTTGACCTGAAATTCAATATGTAGTCTCTCAGGGTAGCTTCAAACTCATAGCAATCCTCCTACCTATGTTTTCTGAGTGCTCAGACTATAAGCATGCACTTTTAATAGGAGTGTTTAGAATACTTAAATACAATATACTTATGAATTTGGTTTGGTTTAAGTGTATCATCCTGATCTTTGTTTTTCATGGGTTCCATCTATTCTTAGTGCTGTTCTTAATTTCTTTTTGGTTGTTGGGAGTATACTGAAGGAGTCTATCTAATATTCACTGTTTTTGGCCATGCCTCTGTATTTTTCTATTTTAGTAGTTGTTCTGGATTTCAAAATAATGATCATATCTTACCATTAAATGATATTATACTTATTCACATGTAGTGAATTAATCTTAATATGCACTTATATATCTTCTTATTATTTTGGCATTCTTGTCAAAGATTTTATATCTGTTATAAACCTCAAGGTATATTATTTATATTTTAAATATTCATGCATCTTCTCTTTTGAGGTAAGGGCTCACTCTAGCCCACAATGACCTTGAGCTCACTCTGCAGCGCTGGCTTTGAACTCAAGAAGATCCTCCTACCTTAGCCTCCCTAATGCTGAGATTGAAGGTGTGTGCCACCAGTCCTGGCTTATATCCAATTATCATTTAAATAAATTTTATTTTCCTGTTTCTATTATTCTTAATTTATTTATATATATCCAGATTTCCAATTTGCATTGTTCTTCCTCATAAAGAACTTAGTTTAATGTACTTTGGAGAGAAGAGACAGCTAGTAATAATTCTCCTCAGTCTTTTCTTTCTTCTTAGCTGACCAAGTTTTATTTACTTTAATTTTTAAGAATGGCATCATTATTTTATTATTTAATACTCTATAATGTTTTTTTAATTTGAAGCATATTTTTTATTTCTTAAAGAGTGGACAAATTTTATTACTTTCAGCAATTAAGGAGAGTGTGGGGGTCACTGTCAAAGTAATGTTTTTAAAGAACAGAGAAAGCACATGAAGATTTTACTGGGAGCCTATATATATGAAAGCTCAAGTAGGAATAAGTGTATTTTTGAGCATGCTTTGTTTAAAGTGTCCATTTCTTTTGTTGTTGTTTGTTGTTTGTTTGTTTTTTGAGGTAGGGTCTCACTCTAGCCTAGGTTGACCTGGAATTCACTATGTAGTCTTGGGGTGGCCTCAAACTTGTAGATGATCCTCCTACCTAATATGTCCACTTATATTAAATTAGTATTTTTATTATGAATAATTATATACATTATATGAGCAAATCTTGTGATGGTGCCTCAGTTTCCCTCCTCTCTGTCCCCTACCCACTGGGGAACTTCCTAGGTGTGCACATTGGATCTGTCCATAGGGTAGGGGGCTATGAATTGCACTGGAGGTAGCCAGTTTTTCCCCCTTTCTGTGTTGTTGCTGAGGGGGGCAATGTCTCTGGATATTCTTCCCCACCATGGCTCTTACATTCTTTCTGCTCCCTCTTCCACTTAATTCCCTGAGTCATGGTGGGTGAGTTTTAAGTCTGCTTTATTGTTGAGATCTTAAGTGTCTCTGGACTTCAACTTCGGGTTGTGTTGGGTATCTTTGGTGTCTGTCTTCATTGACCTTTCATGGGTTGTCTGACTTGCTGTAGTGATTGGTCTCCTGTTTATCTCCTCACTTTCTCATAGGTTTCATTCGGGCCCTGTATGATAGGCCAGGGGTGGTTCACCTGCCAGAATGTCAGGCATCATCCCATGTCTTGTTGATGGAATTGGGTTGACCCCAACTCTCTCACTGCTTTCAGAAAAATACAAACATCAAAAATCTCCATCAGAGAGTAAGATCAGTATAGGTTAAATGAGACAACATTGCTATTTTGGCTGTATCCTCTCTGTAGCTCCCTGGTAGTGGGAATTTCACCTAGGAGCTCGAGTTCTTGGTCCCCATAGGATTATGCTGAGGATCCCAGTTCCAGTTAAGGGTTCCTTGTCACTAAGTGGATGTCTTAGCCAATCATTAAACCATGGATTACCCTCCTTGTTTTAGTGCCACTATTGCACAGATGAGCATTTCTTGACTTGCTGGTCTCTTCCATACAGCCATGTGTTCAGAATTCTTGTGACAACTGTCTATATTGTAATTAGTGGTCTCTGCTTTCTCCAAATATCATTGACCAATTTCCCCTGGCAGCTCATGTAACACCTTCCATCACTACTCATGCTATCATCTGGGAGCTGGTTACCATTCTGGATCTAGCAAGATCTCTGTTGTTTGATGACACTCTGTGGTTTCTTCAGCAATAGGGTCTTACCTTAGGCCTGGGGCAGGTATTTAAGAGCTTTGACAAAAAGCCTGTCTCATTTTGGGGACCTCATGGGTCACTTTGATCACCAGCTCAGTGTGGGAAGGAGCCAATAACTGAGCCAGGGAGTTGTAGGCCTGAGTGATTTTTCTAGGGGTTAGGCTTCTTCCCATTCTATTTATGGCCCCTCTTACCATGTGGTGCCCACACCTTCCTCAGGGGTTTACTGTATTACAGTTAGGATTTTATGGTATTGATTTATTATTAATTTGGTTTATTGTATAAGTCCCAAACCCTCTGGTTCCTTTCCCCTTCCTTTCATCCCCTTTTACAGTCTCTCAATTCACTGACAGGTTTTCTTTAACCTGTTTAGGAACCAAATATGAGGGAGAATATGCAGCACTTGACTCTGCACTTGTGTGAGGTCACTAAGAAGGATCTGCTCCAAGTCCATCCATTTTTCTTTAAATTTCATTATGCTATTTTTTCTTTCAGCTACATAGAATTCCATAGTGTATATGTACCACAACTTTGATATCCATTTGCTCAGTGATGGGCATTTGGGTTGATTCCAATTCTTTGCTATTATGAATTGAGCTGCTATAAACATGGTTGAGCAAATGTCTCTGTGCTTCAGTGAGGAATCTGGGGGTGGATGCCCAGTAGAGGGATAGCTGGGTCCATTGGTAGCACTATACTTATCTTATTGAGCATGCTCAGTTCAATGTCATAGAGCACACATTTGAAAAGGAAAGGCAGAATGCATAAACACTTCTGGGAAGAAAATTCAGTTGAATTATGAGTCAAATTTACTCTAGGTTGCTTGAAATTATGAGTCAGAATGACTTCACTGGCTTCTTATAAGTTTCTCCAAATAATTTTAATTGAAATCGAAAGAAAATTTGAAGGTTTAACTGTCTTAAAGGGAAAAACCTCTCTCTCATAAGTATAGATGTTTTCTATTAAAGATACCTGGTTTACTTAGCAACTGACAAGATCAGCTTAAATTTTAATTACAGGGTTTGTAAATGGAAGAGGTAGTGGTGACAGCTTTGATCCATACGTCCCCTCTACCTTCTTCCTTCCATCTTTTCCCCTTCCTTTCTATCCCTCAGTTGACTCTGAATGGGGCATATCCTGACCTCAGCAAATGCTTCCATTTGGATTTATATGAGTTGTTGTGATCACACTGTACACTATAAATAGGAATAATTATATATCAATTAAAATGTTTAAAAGTGAAGCATATTTTGTTATAATCCCAAATAGGTTTCTTTCAGCATTTTTTTTATTCAACTGTCTTCTGACTTGAATAGTTTTTGATGTCTGCAATATTCCTTGTATCTCTTCTTAGGATATACTATTGCCTCTTACCATTCTCATATATACTTTAAAGAGGTTTTTCCTAATCTCTTATTTTCACATTTTTATTATGGTATGTCAGGGAATGATTTCTCTGTTTATTCTACTTAGAATTCTTTAGGTTTCACATGTCTCTGGCCTTATAAATTTCATAAAATTTGAAAAAGTCCATTGTTTCTTCAAATATAAATATTTTTTCTTTTTGTGTATATCATATGTGTGCATGTGGTATAAGTGTGGTGTTTGTGTGTATCACACACATGCCACAACAAACAACCTTGCACACCAGTCCTCACCTTCCATCTTGTTTGCGGCAAGGTCTCTTGTTCATCAGTGTTTGTTAGCCTAAATGGCACATGATTTCTGGAGACTCCCCTGTCTCTGCCCTCCATCACACCATAGGTGAGCAGGGATTTTTAAATGGTTATGCTAGATCAAAACTTGGGTCCTCATGCTTGCATAGCAAGTGCTTTACCTACTGAGTGATCTCTTCAGCCTTTTCTCCCCTTCTTTCATTCCAGTCTTTTCCTGTGATTTCAATTGTATATGTGTTAGACCGTTTGATAGTGTTCAACATTTTTACTATTTGGTTTTTGCCTGATATCATGGACATTTGAAAACAGCAAAAAATCAAGGATACTTCTATTCAAATTTCTGAAGTACTTGTTATGCAAAACACTCAAATTTTAAGAAGTATCCATTATTGCTTCAGAGTCTCTGGACTTTGGTCTTGTTTGCCTTAACTTAGGAAGACAGCCAGGCTCTGCTGTGAATCACTATTACTTGTCCACAGTTCAAGATATGTCTTTAGCTGGGCATGGTGGTGTATGCCTTTATTCCCAGCACTTGAAAGACAGAGGTAGGAGGATCAATGTGAGTTCAAGGCCACCCTGAAATTACATAGTGGATTCTAGGTCTTCTTGGCTAGAGTAAGACCCTACTTCCAAACAACAACTAAAAGGTATGCCTCTAAGCAAAACACTTAGGAAACCGAAAGGCATAAGTCATCTTTTCAGGAATTAGAGTCTAATCTAAGTCTTTTGAAATGCATCATTGAATGTGATATCCTTTGGCTAAGATTGACTGAAACCAGAATCTTTGATGACATAATATGTATTGAGAGATAGATTATAGTTTTATTTGTAAAATTTTAATGTCTTTAAAAATCTTTAATCTGGGATATGAAGATAAAACTGAGAAAAGCCCACTTGTAGGGAGATATATCTAATTAGGGAAGAGAGACAAATAAATGATTTTGAGCAAGTCATTCACAATTTATCAAAAGCTGTGTCATGCTGTACTTACATAAGATTTTTCTAAGCAGTGTTGTTACTTATAAGTCTCATAACATAGATCATGACTATATTGTGTAGAATCTTCCTTGTTATTTTTTTCTACCAGTTACTGTCAGTATAACTTTAGGTAACAGTAAAATATGTGTAAGCTTGTGATTTTCATCATTATAACTACTATAATAGTTTCTAGGGTGAATGTAAGGACTAAATAAAGTGCCTGCCATACAGCAGGTGCTTAGTTCCATACAATTTTTCTCTTTTCTACCATTCAGCTTCATCATCCATATACTTGGAATGGTCTCCTATATTAGTTTGCAGGACTTTCGTGACTCTCAGAAATTATCAGCCTCACAGTATTATGTAGAGTCAGTCTTTCTTCATGTTATAACTTTGAAACCATTGGAAGTTTTCTCATTTTCTGTGTAGCAGGCTCAGTATCCTATAACTGCCAAGCTAACTAAGAAAATTGATTAAGCTTGATTCTCAGTGAGTGAAGCTTTTTCCAAATTGATAGTCTTGATAGATTCTTCAGAGTACAACTAAGCTGGATGTTACAGTGGATTTTTTTTTCTTTATTTGCTTTTTTTTAGAATAATGGTTATATATTCTTGAGCTTCAACTATGGAGTTTGTATAATCCTAGGTAAATCTCTTTAGCTCCTTACAGCAGCCATTTCTGTCAGGTAGCACTATTCTAATATCAGTGTTCTTTTGTAGTATTTGGAAGTAAACATATTCATAAGGCTTTTTATTTCAATGAAAATGAATCCAGAAAAAAATTAGTTCACTATGAACATGAAAGTAAGCTCCCAGTTGACTTGGTATGATGCTGAATTCTAGAGAGATAAAGATTAATCAGAGCAGTCTCTGTTCTTAAGAAACTCATAGCTTTCAAGTATCTTTCAAAATATTGTTTTGCAGACCTAGAGTTCATCCATCATGGTTTAACAGTTGTTTATTGAGAGTCAACTTTGTCAGAGACTGAAATGTAGTGAACAAGTATAGAAGACAGGGGACTCATAAGAAGGCTATTGAACTAGTGAGATAACAGTGGCTTGTAGTAGAATAAGTTACAGGGGAAATAAAAAGAAGTAAAAGTGTTTGAGATGTGTACTGGAGGTCAGATTTTTGAAATATTATTGCATCTGAGAATGAAGAGAGTGTCAAAGATGAGTCTAAATTCTGGCTTGAGCAACTGGTCAAATATTGTTGCCACTGGCTATGTTGAAAAAAATTAAAGACAAGAAGTATAATTGGAATAGAAGGTCACTTATATTTGAAAATGCCAAGTCTTAGCTACACTTGAGATTTCTAAGGAAAAGTATACGTTGAGATAGATAATCTAGAGTCTAGAGAAAAATTTTGGGTTAGAGGTATACATTGGAGACTATAAGTATATGTTATTCTTAAATGCCTATATTTGCATGAGAAAACCTAAGAAAAGTGAAGCAAAAGAGAATAGGTGCTATATAATCAAGTCCTAAGAAATTCCAACATAGAGGTTGTACTCAACAGACAGGGTCCATGTGTAAAGGAGAAACTAAGTGGTCAGATGTAAGAAAATGAAGAGTAAAGTTAACCAAATGATCATTGAATAAGTAGTATAGGCAGCAATCATATGGGCAAGGAAATGAACAGTAGTCACAGGGTACAGATTATATATCAATAAGACTGATTCTGGAAAGTTGTAGGACTGAAGATTCAGGAGACACAATAGATGACCAGAAGTGTGCAATCCTTACCCCACCATGATCAAATCTACCTTCTTGAATTGTAAGGTGAAGTAAACACCTTGCCTCAAGTATTCTGGTTGGCTATTCCATCCCAGCAAATGAAAATTCACTGATATAGACAATTTGATAATCCTGATGTGGTAGTTTTGAATAGATGTCCCCCAAAAGAATTAAAGGTTTATTAAAATTATTAATTGTCTCCAGGCTTCTGGTTGGAAGAAGTGTCACTTTGGCCTAACCTCCTGGGGACTGGCCCTTTCTAATTTGGATGCAAAATACTAGGTATAGATATGCAAAAGAAGAGCCAGAACCCCTGTCTGGAGTTCTGCATTTTTGTGAATTACAGTGTGAGAGTGTGCTTGCTTACTTGCTGTTGGAGGTGTTGTTTCTTAGATCTGTGTAAAGGGGCCAGGCTTTTTCCTTAACTTCCCCTGGGTCTGTTACTTCAATTAATTCTTTCCTCCCCAAAACTGTGCCTCGTTTGGAGATTCATCCCAGCAACATGTGGCTGAATACGACACCTGATCATGTGACTATTAATTTTTTAAAATATTTTATTTATTTATTTTCAAGCAGAGAGAGAGAGAGAGAGAGAGAGAGAGAGAGAGAGAGAGAGAGAACATGGGTGCTCCAGGGCCCCTCTAGCCACTGCAAACAAACTCCAAATTCATACTATGTGCATCTGGCTTATGTGGGTACTGGGGAATTGAACTTGGGTCCTTAGGCACTGGAGGCCAGTGCCTTAACTGCTGAGCCATCTCTCCAGCCCGTTGACTCTTAATTTTTAAAAGCTGATTTTCAGGATAAATGTTGAAGGATTTGGAATATTGGAATAGAGAAACCTTACAGAGTTTTTAACAGAGCTTAGTGGGCCATTCTGGTAGGAGCTTGAAAGATCAGAAGGCCAAGAGAAATATGGACAATGGAGGCGTTACTCATAAGGTTTCAGTGGGGAATATAGACTCTAATGGGAACTGGGCTAGAGCCAGTGTGTGTGATATTGTAGTAAATTGGCTCTGTTTGGGAAGTTTATAGAATCTTCTGGAGGTGGAGCCTTGTTACAGGAAGTGTGTTACTTGTGAGTGAACTGTGAGGTTATAGCAAGATCTCATGTGCTATTTTCTTCCTCTCTACTCTCTCCCTACTGATGTGAGATATGGCACTGGGTTCCTGCCCCTGGCATGCTTTCTCAGCCATGATGAACTCTACACTCTGAAACTGTACACTGTAATAAACTCTTTCTTTCTAAGCTTCATCTGGTTGGATATTTTGTTCTGTGCTTACCAGACTAAACTTGTAGAATTGTTGAGCATTGATAAAAGCTGCTTAAAGACTGAGATCATGAATTTAAATTACAGTCATTGTACTAAATAGGTGATTTTGTTTTTCAGTATTTTGGGGCCTAGATAAGTTAGGTAGAAGAGTTAACTGTAGGCTTGAGTTATGCCACTTGATAGTGATGCCAAAGGAATTAGATTTTTTATAAGAAAATAATAATAATGTTGGATATAGAAGGAAAGAAGATGAATTAAGAGGACAGTTGAATATCAAATATTAGAATCAATAGATTGGACTTGAAAGCTTTATTATACTTTAAGAGTTTATGCAAATTGTTTAGACCTCACTGTGACTATTTAAGATTATAGATATGATAAAGTGTGTTTGAGAGAAAGAAAGAGATTTAGAAGTATGAGGAGGAGGAGGGAGAATGCAATTGAGTGCAGAAAAAGATTATGGAAGACTCTTTTATTACTATGTAAGTATATGTTGATAAGTTATCATGAGCCAGGCATTGAGATATCATTGAGGTAAAAGCCATGAGACAGGTAGGCTACTATTAGAGCATTTTTAAGAGTGATCTGTGTCTGCGAGGAGAGGGTGAAGGTGAAAATTTGGATTGGATTGGATTGGATTAGGGGGTGGTTCCAAGAAGATGGAGAGTAGTCAAGTGAAGAGTGATACCACAGGAAGACTGAAATTCCCCTAGAGAATAAGGGAAATTGGTATAAAGTAGGGTGAGGTGAACCCTAATAACCTTCCAGTGAGGTGGGAAGTTTACTCTAATGCTGAATTCACCAGATGAGCAATGGTTTCTAGAGCCAGCTGCTCCGTCAGGGAGCAAGTAGGTCACAGCAAAGATAAGTGGGGGCTCTCCTACCCATCCAGGAAGCAAAAGGCAAAGCTCCTAAGAAGAAAAAAGAAGGGAAATTCTTATTTGTGCTCTACCCCTTATTATACTTAGAGCAGTTCTACTTTGAATTGCTTAAGACTGTAGACCTTTATGTAATTTTTTGAAGTTTATCTTTGTTTTAAGACTATAATAACATGTCTGAAAAACACTGTTCTATAAGACCACTTAACGTTAATGATACTCAGTGGAATGCTTTCATTTTGCAGATAGAGAACTGAGCAGAGGGTCATGAGAGGGGATAGATCTTAATGGAAGGCATATAATAAGCCCATGCTAGAACCTGACGAATTCTCTTGACTCCCAGCTTAGTGCTCTAAATTCTACCTGCTGGACCCAAGCCTAACACCTTCATAGCACTCTAGGGTAAAAGAATATAAGAAATCCCTTCTGGGGTCTCACTTCTTCTCTGTGTCTGGCCTATCTCATGACAGAAGTACATACATGGGGTTTTTAAAAATATATGTTATGTTAACAATGCCACAACTTCTTTTTCTCCTAACTATATTCTAGTAAAATAAATCATTCACTGTTTCATCAATAACCCTGCATGTTTTCTCCTAACAGTGTATATGAGTATTTCCAGCAAGCTTGCTCCCTGGCAGCAGTACTGGCCTCTACACTTTCAGAACTAATGGAATTAGTTTTTCTAGGCTAAGTTTCTTTATTTGTCTATTTATTTATTTATTTATTTATTTATTTATTTATTTATTTATTTATTTATTTATTTATTTATTTATTTCCAAGCAGAGAGAGAGAGAGAGTGAATAGAGACAGACAGAAAATATGGACATACCAAGGCATCCAGCCGCTGCAATCTGACTCCAGATGCATGCGTCACTTTGTGCATCTGGCTTTATGTGGGTACTAGGGAATTGAACCTGGGTCATTAGGCTTTGTAGGCAAGTGCTTTAACAGGTAAGCCATCTCTCCAGCTCCTTCTCTATACATCTTTTTTGCAATCAGTAAAATAGTTATTCCACTGTCATCAAACAGAATTTTCCTACCTCCCTTCCCTTTATCTGCTTTATGTTTTCCATTTTCATTCTTTTAAACTAGTTTGAAACTTCCTATTAATAAAGACATAGTGATTCAGAATGGCAGGGTAGAAATTCTCTGATTTTGCTCAGTGATATGTTACAGGCATCCTGAATAGTAAATAACTCATAAAAGATTGGCAATATATTTATATTTGTTCAATGAGTAGACACATGATCAAAGGAATGAATGGATAATAACTGGATAAATATGTATGAAAATTCTGATATCAGGGCTGTGGAATGGACCATCTGTTCCAAAGTACTCATAATACAGAAGGCCTAGTGTAATGTCCTAGGTAGTATTCCTGTCTTGATGAAGGATCTGAACAAATAGAGAAGTAACTTATCAAGGTTACTAGTCCAAGCAAACTATGTAAGCTAGATGTCAGCTTAGATTTTTTTGTTTTAAATGTAAATGAAATTAGTACTCCTCTGTACAGTGGGAGTGCTACATCCTTCCCAGTGTCTCTCAGAACTTTCTGTGGGTTAGGGGAAATATTCTGAGTTATTGCTAACCAGATGTTCTATTAGTTCAGGTTATGAATTACCTTGATGCTTTGAATATGATGTCCTAATAGACCCAGAGAAGCAATTAAATCTCTCTCCATATAGCTATATTCATATACCACACACATACAAAGACCACACCTGCTCATAGGCACATATACACAGAAAAAATGTCAACTACTATATAAAGCCTTTTCTGTGTGCATACTAGGCATTCCTGATGATTTAAGCAGATATATAGCAATCCAGAAAAACTCAGAACTATTTTTATTATGTAGAAACTTTGTGTGGACACATCATGTGTTGGTACCATCATTTCCTTCCTCCCTGCCCCCATTCCACTGAAGGCCCTCCTCAGTGGGATTACTGGTATTCAACCATGGGTTGTAGGTTATGTCTTGTGAGAGCAGCAGTCAGATATTGTGTGTCTCTCTGTGTGTGTGGAGGAGAGGGGGTAGGAATGCCTCTGGATATTCCCTCCCACCCTGTGGTCTTATAATCTTTTTGTCCCCTCTTCCACAAAATTCCCTGAGCCTTGGTGGTTGTGTTTTTTTTAATATTTTATTTATTCATTTTTAAACAGAGAGAGAAAGAGAGAGAGAGAGAGAGAGAGAGAGAGAGAGAGAGAGAGAGAGAGAGAGAGAGAGAGCGCTCCAGGGCTACCACCTTGTGGTCTGGCTTATGTGGGTCCTGGGGAATTGAACCTGCGGCCTTAGGCACTGGAGGCAAGTGCCTTAACCGCGGAGCCATCTCTCCAGCCCAAGTGGTTGTGTTTTAAGTATACTTCAGTATTCATCTCTCAGCAACTTCTGGATTTCTGCTTTGGTACATTTTGAGTATCCACAGTGTCTATCACCATCACCCTGGTGCAGGTTGTCAGGCTTGCTGTGGGAGCAGCTCTATTGCTCGTTTTGTTTCACCTGGGCCCTAGCTGATGTTTGAGGAGTGGTTCATCTCCTGCCAGGGAGTCAGCTATCTTCTGTATAGATAGTCAGCTATCTTCTGTCCTCTGTTCTTCCTGCCTTCTGGCGGAAAAAAATCAAACAAAACAGATTCTTCAATGGAGAGTGAGTTCAGCATAGGTAAAAGGGATTAGCATTGTTAGTTTAGAGAAAATTTGATGGGTATAGCCTCTCTTTTGGCCAAAGACTAGTGGGAGCTTCTCTTTGGGGTCCATAATCTTGGTTTTGTTCTCCATAGGATTCTAACTTTCCAGCACTTATACCATCTGGGAACTGACTTCCTTCCATATTCTAGCAGGTGCTCTGGATGTTCTGTATGTTCAGCAATAGGATATTTTCTTTTACCTCAGGTGGGTAATCAAGTGCTTTGACAGAAGCCTATCTTGTTTTTGGGAACTTTTT
>PVHP010022422.1:0-28391 GCA_004024765.1 Zapus hudsonius
CCACATGAACCTTTGCCCTCATGATGATATTCCTTCTTCAGAATGTTTGACTCATCAGCACAGATTTATAGATCTGTGGCTAAAACCTCTCCCACGTGTTCTCTCCACACTAGTGTCTGGGGATCCGTGTAACTTCTCCTTTCCTATTAAATAAGGTATGGGTTACTTTCCCCAATCCCACTCCCGAAACCTATGAACTCACTCTCATATAAATAAATATGTGTGATACAGAAAATGCTCTCTATCTAAGCTTGTTCAACTCTTTGGCACACCTAGGTGTGAACTCGGGGGGGGGGGAAGTGCAGTGGGGGAAGCTTCTGGTGTTCACTCCACTGTTACCAGCCTCCCCGTTACACCTTGGCTCCTGGGTTGGTGTCTTATTTTCTTTTCCTCCTCTCATATCTGTCACCATATGTCTTTCTTTTAATGCCAACACTTCTGCCTTCTCCTCATAAGAACCCCTGGATAATCCAGCATAACCTCCCGATTTTATGACCCCAAACTTAATCCTATCTACACATCATTTCCCCTATAAGGTAATGTCATCAAAAGTGCAGGGGATTAGATTGGAGACCTCCTAGGCAGAAGGCTTTGGAAATAGCTCCCATGTTTATCTGGTTGACCACTCATTCAAGTTAGAAAAAATAATGCAGGGAGTGACATGATGGCAGATGAGAACTGCTTTAGAAGCTTCCCCTGTGCTTCCTGAAAAAAGAATGCACATGTCCAGAGACTCTTAGGATCTCAATAATAAAGCAGACAGACTTAAAACTCACCCACCATGACTGAGCAGAAGAGGGGGTGGAAAGAATGTAAGAGTCATGGTGGAGGAGAATGTCCAGAGACATCACCTCCCTCAGCAACAACACACAAAGGAGAAAAAAAAACCCAACTGGCTACCTCTGTGGAATTCATACCCCACCCCCTGCCCCCATGGAATGATCCAGTATGTCTGCTGAGGAGGGCCCCCAGTGGATTGGGGACAGAGAGGAGGGAAATGGGTGTATCATCACAAGATATGCTCTTACATTGTATCTAATTATTGACAATAATGATGTTTAAAAAGTGCACAGGGTAAACAGCATAGACAAAATATCAATAATTATTGAAACTGGGTTATAGGTACCTAGAGGTTTATTATTTTTATGTTAAGTTAAAAAAATTCCTATAATAAGAAACTTTAAAATATATATATTGAAGATGGAATAAAAATAGATGTAAGACAGACATGGTGCTATTAATTACCACAAGGGTGGTTAATTTTCTATATCAGCTTGACTGGGGCATGGTTTGTCATACGGGGAGGGAAACATTTCTGCTTGTGTCTGAGTCACTCAGAAGAAGCAGGTGAAGAGAAGGGAAAGTTGTTTCTCAGTGATTTTACAAAACTAAAGCTTTACTGGGGAAAATTTTTATGTGGTAGCTCCAACAATTAGGACCTCTCAGAGGTCCAGACCCTCATAGTAACCCTCTGGCTCTGACATCTTACCTATTTGTCATTCCTTTGCTCACTCCTTCTAGCTTTTGAAAATTATCAACTTGCATAGGATGACTGTCTTCAACGTAGCATGGGTTGATACACAGTCATGTGAACGTACACAATCAATATCTAAACAATGCCCAGGATACAGTAGGCATTCAGCAGATGCTGCTGAAACACAATGGAAACCAACGTGGCCAGCTGTCTTAGGTCCTAGGTAAACATGTGAACTGTCTCCAAGCAGCACTGTTTGAAGAGCTGAGAAGCCTGTGGTCAGGTGCCCTGTGGTGGGCAGTCTTCACCCTCCCCTGGCTCTACTTTCTTTCCCCCTCTACTAGGTGTGAACTGTCCATATCCAGCTTCTAGATATGGATGAAAGGCTGCTTCTAATCTGTGACGCTCATGGATAATTAAATTACACTCCTCTCAGTCTGGTGGGGGAAAGTTATTTTATATTTTCATTAACTCCAAAGGGCCATTTCAATTACACTCTCTGTTCGGTAAATAAGTTATCTTTGACTTACAGCCTTTACTTCCACAACACCCAGGAAACATGCCCTTTAAACGGATGCTGATATGGAGCAGAAATTCACAATTTTTTAAAAGCTATCTTTTGAAAGGAGGATGACACTATTCTTAAACCCAAAGAGGGTAAATTCTTTGAAGAAAAGAAAGCCTAAGCTTCAATATCCTGTTTTGTTTTCAGTGGGTAGATGAGTGGTTGTGGATTTAGCCTTCTGTGTCTACTTCCTCATTGTATTTGTTCTTTTAAAAATACTTGTTTATTTGTTATTTATTTATTTATTTATTTATTTGCAAGCAAAGAGAGACAGACAGAGAGATTAGGTGCACCAGGGCCTCCAGCTACTGTAAAGAGCTTCCAGACGCACACAGCATCTGGCTTTACATGGGTATTAGGGAATCAAACTTTGGTCATTAGGCTTTTCAGGCAAGTGCCTTAACCGCTGAGCCATCTCTCCAGCCTTCACTGTATTTATTCTTCAAGAGAGAAAGCCAGAAGTTCTTTGGAGGAAGAAAATATTAACATGTGGGATTGTTTAGCTTCAACACCTCCTAAGATTTTCCTCAAATCATGGTCTGGCCTTTTGGTTATTCAGTAATTTTGGACACTTTAATTCTCTGATACACAGCCTGCTCTGGGAGTCACGAACCAGGCATTGATGTGAATACCGCTGACAGCCCCGCACTACTTAACCACTGAGTCAATCAATGTCTATAATGCCAGGATAGGCACTTCTTGAGATTCATTGACCTTCATTAAGGTATATCCACCACTGTAAGCCTCCAAGCTACAGAACATGCTCTGATCAGTGATTTCCTTTCTACTGTCTTTCTACTGAATATATGTATATCTATACAAATGTTTGTGTACAGCATAGACTCAAAAACTCTTAGACATGCCAAAATGTCCAGCTAAAAGTACTATTTTCCAGCTCCAGCTGACCTTTCATATTCACCCTCCTCTATCAGTGTCAATACATATGAGTCTTCTGCTCTGTGGTAGTTTAATGTATGTCCCCCATAGACTCAGGGTGCTTTATTAAAGCTTGTGACTTGGGCCTCCAGCTGCCTGTTGGAGGAGGTGTCACTGAGGGGCAGATCCTGAGGTCTGGCCCAAGTTGTGTTTGGGGCAGATCTGATTTCCAGCTCAAAGGTGTGCAAAGAGGTTTGATCTCTGAGGGTTCTGCTTGCTGCTGGTTTGTGCTGCTGCTTTTTGCTTTTTTTTTTTTTTTTTTTTTTTGGCTGATTGTTTCTCTCTGGACGCATGAAAGCAGATTCTTCTGCCACTGATGGAACTTCCCCCTGGATCTGTAAGTGTAAAATAAATCCCTTCCTCCCATAAATTCTGTCTGGTTTAGATGTTCATCCCAGCAACGTGAAACTGTCTACAACAGACCCTCACGCCATAAGTGCTACTTTCATATCAAGTTTTCCCCATATTGTTGGATGTTATATTCAGCTCTGGTATACCTGCTAGCACACTTTGTAGTTATCAAGGAGGAAATAATATAAATGTTATTTCTGAACAGAAAAGTAGCTGTGAATGTAAAACATGGCATTTCAAAACTTTTTTATTTTTTCTCTTCAGAATTTTGTAATGAACAATGTACTCATGAACAACATGCTCCTTATCTCCTGCAGATAAAACATCATGTTCAAATCTTTGAACATCAGACCAAAGCTCAAGAGAATCAAATGAAACATTAAGAAGGTTGTGTTTGAGGGCTGGAGAAATGGCTTAGTGGTTAAAGGCATTTGCCTGCAAAGCAGAAGGACCCGACTTTGATTCCCCAGTACCCACATAAAACCAGATGCACAAGGTGGCACATGTGTCTGGAGTTTGTTTGCAGTGGTGTGCCCATTCTCTCTCTGTGTCTGCACCCCAATAAATAAATAAACAAAATATTTTTTAAAAGAATGCTGTATTCTAAATGGAGTGTGGTGTTCTCCTGGGTTTCAATCCTTCCAAACATGGACATTTTTTGAACAATTGTGGGTCTAGAAGGGTTTATAATAATGCCATATAAAATTATCATGATGCTACTTAAATATTGAAGCTGGAGCTCAGCTTTGTAAAACTGATAAAGTAGTCGATCAAAATAACTGAGAGGATCATTACTTTATGAAACATGATTTTTTTTTGATTGTGAGCTTTTTCTATCTTGCTTTTAGAGCTCATTCATTCATTTCGCATAAATTGCGTGATAGGCACTGTGCAAAGTGACTCAGATGGTAGCTGGCAGACAAAGCAGGAAAGGAAAATAAATAAGCAACAGACAAACACAAAGAAGTGAACTTGCAAAGTGTTGCCAAGGCACAAAACAGGTTCCTATGATTGAAACACAGACACACTATAGTGAAAATTTAATTTAAGAGCTATTCATACATTGTAACAGTTCACTGTTCTAATTCTATGGAGAATTCTATCAGTTATCGCTCATTTGTGGCACTTGCAAACATACTGAGAATTTTCTTAGTGTCTCTAAAATTGTGAGTATATTTGTAAAAGGACAATGCTTTTTTATTACATAATCTACTGTCTTTTGAGAATATTTGGAGTCTGCAAAATAATTAAAAAGTTGGAGTGTACCTAGGCAGTTCACAACCCCCTACCCCATGGACTGATCCAGACTGCCCACGGAGGAGGATATCCAACTGACCAGGGAAAGGGAAGAGGGAAAGAGGGGAAGTGGAGACAGCAACACATTATTCCCTTAAGTGTATCTAATTATGGATAATTAAATAAAAAAAGTTAGAGTGTAGAAAATCATATAGCTATGATTGGTCAAGAGACAACAAATTCTTAGTGAGAAGTTCAAATTTCATTGAAGGTCAGTGTTCAGAATGCTTCAGGCTGGAGGCTTTGGTCATTATCTAAATAGCACAGAATTATTCCCCACTGCGAGTGACTAAGAAGGAGATGCCTGCAGGCTCTACAGAGGAGAATGGGGGGTCTGTGATGCAGTCAGATGTGTAGTCACTCTCATGTGCACAAGTGGTACTCACACTGTTTCCTTGCACCAGAGTGTGCATCTTCACCAGCGAGTGACTCACTTGTCCATTTGCTTCAATTTCCTATCAGCGGACTTAGTTAAGTAGGTTAAAAGGATCTACTTTCAGGGTTATTTTAGAGTCAAATGAAGTAATATACGAAAGTTAGGAAGCAGTAAACATTACCTAGTACAGTTCCAAAAGGACCTCTCAGATACATGACATACAGTACACTTCCAATGGCACATCTTTTAAAAGTGAATAGCATTTTGATTGGAGTACCCATACTCACTGCCCATGTGTAAGAAAGGAAGTGGTCTGTGGTGGGTTGAATCAGATGTCCCCTATAAACTCATGTATTTTGAATGCGTGGTCCCCAGCTGCAGGCAAGTTGGGAGGTGGAGCCTTGCTGGAGGAGGTGTGTTGTTGGAGGCTTAGGGGTGTTCTAGCCAGCTCCCCCTGTCAGAGTTCAGCTGACCCTCTTGCTGTTGTTTTCCACCTGCTGTGGCAGAGGTGATGTCCTGTCACTGCTCTTGCCATGCTTCTCCTGTCATCATGAAGCTTTCCCTCAAGAGAGTGTGACAAAATGAAAACTTTTCTCCCATCAGCTGCATTTGGTCAGGTGCTTTCTTCCCAGCAATGAGAAGGTAACTACAACACTGTCTTAACATCATATTCTTAACTGATGTGATCTCTACTCATTCCGTGTTCATCATAAGTTGCAAGTTAACTTGGTTGAGTCTGCTCTATGTCCATCAATGGAATTCCTGCAAGGTGTTCACGAAAGTTCCCTGGGGAGAGGGGTGGAGAGAAGGCTCAGCTGGTAAGAGTACTTGCTGTACATGCATGAGGTCCTGAGTTCAATCCTCAGCCAGGTATTGCCATGTACACCTGTATCCCCAGTCCTTTGTGTGGGGGGAGTAGGAGACAAGGGAATTACTTGGGCTCATGGTCAGTCTAACTGAAAATGGCAGCTCCAGTTTCAATGGAACAATGTGGACAAGTGATAAAGGAAGACACTGACATTGTCCTCTGGCCTCAGCAAGTGTGTGCATGAATCTGCACACATATGCGCGAACATGTTACATACACACATGCACACAATGCATCCTATAGAGAGCATGTACAAAAGTGGGTAATGGACAATAGATTCAAGAGTTCATCCTTCTAGCTGGAGGATGTGTCACCTTGGCTTGGCCTAATGGGCTCCAACCCTAAGGTGCTACTGGGGTGGAAATTCCAGCTATTCATATGCAAAGAGCTCAAGTCTGGAGTTCCTGCTGTTTGCTAGTTGTGCTTGCTTGCTTGCGGTACTGGTGATGGGTTTCTCTCTCTGCTTGGATCTGTGAAAGGGGGCCAGCCTTTTTCGCCATTTTGGAACTTCCCCTGGATCTGTTACTTCAATAAATATTTTACTCCCAAAACTGTGCCTGGTTTGGAGATTAATCCCAGTGGCGTGTGGCTGACTACGACACTATGTAAAGCCGGATTCAAAAGGTGGCACATGCATCTGCAGTTTGCAGTGGCAAGAGGCCCTGGTGTGCCCATATTCTCTCTCTCCTAACAAATAAATGAATAAAAATAAAAATAAGCTTTAAACATATGTACACAAATGAAAATGTCATAATGGAAGTTTTCTATTGTATAATTAATATATACTAATTTTAATGAGAGCATCTCATCTTAAATGCAGAAAATGTATCCCTGGTGTCACAAATATTTACTGAGCCTCTGCTTTACACCAGGCACTGTGCTTGGGTCTGCACATGAGGTGACAAGCAGAGACAGATAAGCACTCCCTGGATGGAGCTCAAGAGCTGGGAAGGGGACAGGCACCACATAAGCCATCGAATCAAAAATAACTTTGTAATTATAAACTAGGATAACTCCTGCCATTTTCATAATGCTCAGGAAAGAATTCTACTGAGTCAAGTCCATTTTGTTTTCTTTCTTTTAGGCCTTTGATATTTTTAATTTTGGTTTCCCTTTGAATTGCTTATCACTGAGGCAAAGATTAACATGGTCACTGAATGTGATACACACACCTGCACTAACAGGTGTATGGGGAATCCTGGCTTTCTGTAAATATTTCTCCAAACAGCACATTCCTCTGCTTATGACCTTTTTACCCACACTGTATCCTCATGGTGTTTTTGGTCAAATGTTTATACAGCTGCTGAAAAGAAAAATGGAGGGGGTGATCAAACAACTGGAACTCAATACAAAAGCAAAACCAGAAATATAGCCCAACACTCCTCCTTTCATTTGTTTTTCTATGTTCTCACACTTCAAATATGAGTGTCTGGAGTTTTGAGTCAAAGAGGATACATGAAGAAAATGCAAAAATTAGTTATGGGATCAGTATGCCATTCAAAATAGTTAACAAGTAGCAAGGACACACACTCAAGCAGGCGTCGTGAGGAAACACACCTAAAGGTCACACAGTGTGGTCCCATGGGTTTATGGATTTGAACACTTGGTCCCCAGCTAATCACATTGTTTGGGAAGGTTGTGGGACCTTGAGGAAGTAGAGCCTTTCTGCAAGCAGTGGGTCACTGGGGGAGAACCTTGAGGTATTTTGTTTTTTCTTTTTTTAGTTCAGCCTTACTTCCTGTTCTCTCTCTGCTTCTGTCACCTTTTCATCCCAGCACCCTGAAGTCTCATCCTGTTATTGCAGGATCGTGCAGCCAATTAATTACTTATTGAATATTTCATGTCATTTTTTGTCTTTTTGAGGTAGGGTCTTACTCTAGCTCAGGCTGACCTGGGATTCACTATGGTGTCTCAGGCTGGCCTCCAACTCATGGTGATCTGCCTAACTCTGCCTCCGAGTTGGGATGAAAGGTGTGCACCACCACACTTGACTCACCTTGTCATTTTATCTCCAGAACTGGATACTGGGTAAGGCACAAGGCATCCCCCTTATGTTATGGAAGTTAGAATTGTGTTAAGATCAGGTTGTACCCTGTTCTACTACTATATATATATATATATATATATATATATATGTATGCTACTCCATATGGTGTAAAACAGTGTTTGTTTTATTTATTTATTTTATTTTTAATTTTTTTTAGGTTGTGACTAACTCTTGGAAATTCCATTTTACAACCAGCATTTTTAAAAAATATTTTATTTATTCATTTTCAAGCAGAGAGATACAGAAGAGAGAGAGAGAGAGAGAGAGAGAGAGAGAGAGAGAGAGAGAGAGAAAGAGAGAGAGAACCAAGGCCACCACCGTGTGTGTCTGGCTTATGTGGGCACTGGGGAATTGAACCGGGGGCCTTAGGCACTGGAGGCAAGTGCCTTAACTGCTGAGCCATCTCTCCAGCCCTACAACCAGCAATTGACTATAGTTTGAGTGAAAATCAGAAAGAGAGGATGATTCTGCACCTTGTTGGGCAGGTGAACACTACCACCTGTTCACCACCAACCATGAGGCAATGACTGATAACTTGTTCTCAAAAATAAAAGGAGTACCACCCCATAAATTTATCAAAGTAAATTTGGACCATATGAGCACATGGACACCCTAAAATCATACTGTGACAATTTCAGGCAAGTTCACAGATTTCAGGCCTGATCCCCCTTCCCCTGAGTGACAGGGGTTTCTAGCTAGAGCTCAAACCTAGGTGCTAAAATTCACTGGTCAGGAATGGATCAAACAGCTGTCTTTCTGACTTACCTGGCTGAGGTCTTTGAAAGTCACTGAAACAAAGCCCAGCCTCTCTTCCATCCACATGGCTTCCTAGAAGGAGGACTTCTAAATTTCCAGGCCTTAGGAAGGTAGGTCCCCCCTAGGCTGGGGCGAGAGGGGCTCAAGATTTTCCCCACATGAACCTTTTTCCTCATGATGGAAGCCCTCTGTTATCTTTCCTTCTTCTGCTTGTTTGGCTGAACAGCATCGATTTTGGCTAAAACCTCTCCCACGTGTTCTCCTCACACTGGTGGCTGGAGATCTCTGTAACTTCCCATTTTCCTTTAAATAAAGTCTCCCACTATACCTTATCCTCTAGTGGCCTATAATTTTAATTCTTTAACATTCTAGACAAGAATTCAGGCACTTCTTAAGTTCTGAGGTACATTGGAATTTGCTGGATATTATCTGAGTTCTAATCTCCAGCCTCACTCTTAAAATATCTGGAAAACTAGGCCTGAGAGCTTGCCAAATATACCAGTCTGAAGAAAGGCTGCAACCTCCTCAGCCTGACCCCATAAAAGGACAGTGAACACTGTGATGGTGATGGCTTCTGACTGTCCGAGGGGCTTCAGCTTGGCTTGGCCACTGCTGCTGCTGAATTACATCTACCTTTTTGTCTATCTGGACACTATGGCTCTCCACTTTGACTCCATGCTCCCTGGCCATCACAGTCCTCACCCTGCCTGTGAGAATCAAGCGGATCTTCTTCTTTCTTTCTTTTTTCAGTAACAACATAGTCTTTTATTTGTCCAAGGCTAACTGTTACATGCATGATGTTACCCAGACTTCCAGAAGAGATGGAAGAGGGTGCACTCTGTCTACCAGGTGTTGCCTGTCCCCACCCTGATTCCTGCAGTAAGTGGGGAGGCTACACATATCTCCCCAGTTTTCAGATACTACACATAATCAGTAGTAGATGAGTCAGTCAACCAAGACATTCTAGGTCTCTATTCCTCTATCCCTAGTCTCAACTGGTCAGTACAAGGTCAGGCTCCTTTCTCCCTTCACCCCCAGCAGAACGAGCTGTAGACAGACTGGGGAGTGTCTCAGGAGCCCATCTGGTGGTCTGTAGGTGGGGTGAGGCCAGCCAGGGTCAATGGCTGGGAAGGGAACAGGAGGAGGGTTGTCACTGGGAGAGCAGCTGCTGGATAGAAGTGTGATGGGTCAGGCAGCTCCAGAGACACCCTCCCCTTGAGTGGAAGGTGTCTATCTAGAGCTAAAACCTAGGTGCTAAAACTGATTGGTCAGGTATGAACCAGTTAGCTGTCTCTGACTCACCTGGGGAAAACTTAAATTAACTTTTCTAGAAGAGAGCGCTCTCTTCCCCACATGGCAGGATGGCAAAGGGACCTCTGACTCTCCAGGGACCGGTAAGGTCTCCCCAGCCCCCACCACAGCCTGTGGTGAGGGGCTGGATTTCTCTTCCACATGAATCTTTTCTTCTCATGATCTTTCCCTTTTCTGCTTGTTTAGCTAAACAGCATAAGTTCTGTTAAACTCTCCATGTTTTTCTCCCCACACTGGTGGCTGGAGAACTCTGTAACTCCCCATGTTCCCTTAAATAATAAAGTCTCCCACTATACCTTACTATCTTGTTGTCTATGATTTTAATTCTTTAACTTTATAGACAAGAACTCGGGTACTCCTTAAATTTTGGGGCACATTGGAATTTTTGCTGGGCGGTATCTAAATTCTCACCCCCAGCTCACCCCACAACAGATGGGGGATCAAGTCAACACTGAATAGGGGACCCCAGCTGGGGTGGAGGACAGGCAAAACCCTCTGCCGTCCTGATGAGGAAACTGAGGCAGACATTCCTGCAATCTTTGAAAGGGAGGGGCCCTCATCAGTTATTCCAGTCCTTACAACTTCCCCATAAAGATGGCCCAGGTGCTGGTGTGCCTTGCTGGTGGTGGTCACGTGGTAAAACAGGAGTGGAAGGCAGCTGGATTACCTGGGCATGGAGCCCCCCTCAACTCCTCCACACCACAGGAACATCCTCCCCAACCTCAGCTGTTGAGAAGAGGGCTGGGCTCAGGCACCTGCCCTCCCTACCCTGCTCCTGTCCCCGGCTCAGAAAGGCTCAGTTTTATCATCTGGCTTCTTTTCCCTGCCAGGAGGGAGCTCAGAGGACATAGCAGGGAAGGAGGCAACCAAGGGGGACAGGAGACCTGGAAGGAAGCAGGGCCCAGGGGGATGTGTGTTTGTTCTGTTTTCTCCTCACAAGGGTCAGTGGGCTCAGAGAGAAGCCCTCAGCCCCCAGGCAGGGTGGAGATGGAGAGGATGCTGTCCTGCTCCTGCACCTGGTAGTCCAGCAGGCCCTGGTAGGAGGGAGGGACAGGAGGCCGATGAGCCCAGGCCCAGCTTCTCCCCAGGGTGTGGGAGGGGGAGGGGAAGAGAAAGGGGAAGGGGAAAGGTGGCTACTTTGGGAAAGACAGGTTTCACCAGAAAAATGGGAACCCTACAGGTTAACTCTCAAGTCCCCAGGACTTTCCCAACAGTGATTCACTAGACACTAAGGGTGGGGACAGAGGTTACCCAGTCACCCTATGTAGGCCTGATGAGGGGCCCAGGGTTTCCACCTGAAGCAAGCGGGGCAGGAGGGGGAGGGTGGTGTCCCTGGTTCCCAGTAGGAATCTTTAATCAGCACCAGGAATCCTGGCTGCACACTGTCTCCCTGGATAAACAGCTCTGGCTGCTCTTTTCGCAAATTCTTCTTGATCCAGACAAGGAGGTTTGGGATGTCCCAGGGCCCTTCCTGCCCAGACAAGGTGACTTGATGTTTCTTTACTCCATCAAACAGGAGCTCTGTGCTGCCTCTTCCAAGTGGATCTTCTTGAGATCTGGTTCAACCTGACCTTGTAGCCTAACTCTGTGGCAACACCACCAACCCCGTTTGTTCATTGTCTAACTTGGCCAGAGATCATGCCTGTCTTGGTTCTAGTTGGACATCTTGAACTCTGACAGAGCCTCTTTAAACCTTTTGTAGCCAGTCTTTAACCCCGATATATGCGTATGTGGATCTATATACTGTTTCACGGGTGGTCTGAGAGTCAATATCAGTAGCTAGGATCAGAATCAAGAATCTGTTTAGCAAAAGCCAAGCATCATGGGAATTCTGGACTACTGGGAAATTGCAGCCAGTGAACCTGATGTAGCTTGTGACTTGATTCCTTTTTAGTAAACTGACATTGCAGAAAGACAGAAATGTGTCCATCTGTTTCTGACATGGTATGCTCAGGACATTTGCTACAGAAATCATAAGAAGAGGAATGAAACAAACAAGGACAATGTTTAATAAAAAACAAAGCAGGAAATGGAATAAGCAAATAATTTAAACAAACTGATTCTTACAGGATGGTTGGGCTTAATGAGTTGGTCTTTTAAAAAATATATATTTTTATTTCTTTGTAAGGAGGGAAGGAAGGAGAGAAAGAGAGGAGAGAGAGAGAGAGAGAGAGAGAGAGAGAGAGAGAGAGAGAGAGAGAGAGAATATGGGTGTGCCAGGGCCTTTGCAAGCAAGCGCCTTGAACCACTTAGGCATCTCTTCAAGCCACAGTTGTATATAAAGCATTTGCATATTAAGAAAGGACAAATCAGTAGGCCAAAGAAATGAATCATTAATGATGGGATTTCAGCCATAAGATACATAATGAGAAAATTATTTGGGGAGATGGCACAAAGCATAGGGACTTCTCTTCATGTCATGAATCATCTCATCTAGGAATCTGTCTGGGGGATTCTATTTTTAAAGCTGCTCTAAATCCACAAATACAAAAAAGCCCTTGTCTGGACATGGGGAATATACTGACCCTCTCAGAGGTTCCTTTGTTAGGATGAAATCAGGCGGTGGAGAGAACTTTCATTGGTCAGTTGACCCAATCCTGCATTGCTTGATTTTAGTCCTTTCACTATGAAGACAGGGCTTCTCTGATCAAGAGCTTTCATCTCAGGGACGGTCACATCATGATAAATGATTTTGCAGTTCTGATTTTATTTTTTAAACTTTGGATCTCTATTCTTTTAGCACTTCTGAAGGATGTGTCTGCCTTCTTTATGCTGAAGAAGGGAAGGCAAGAGGGTGCTAGAGGCAATGGGAATTATAGCTTGCTGGGTCTGGCTCTTCAGTGTGGGAAGATGAAATAGTTCTGTGGCTGGGTGGTGGTCATGGTAGTGTGATGTAAAATTAATAATGCCACACACTCGCAGCTTATAAATGTTAAGAATGTAAATTTATTTTATAAATATTTTAACATAATAATGTTTAAAAGGGAAGGCAAAAATCAAGTAGAAGGTGCAGAACGCGAGACAGACCTTGTCCTCAGGGGTAACTGACTTTAGTCCCCCCTTCTTTAGGTCCCTAAAGCAGTGTCACTGTTCTTTGCTTATGAAGTGGACACACCTGTTTAGTGTGTCAATGTCCTTGTTCAGAGACATATGCCTGTGTGTATTTAAAACCTTAAAGTCCAAAGTCAGTGCATAGAGGGCCTCTCTTCTCCCAGGGGTCCTAGGAGGGGAGTACCTTTTTCTTTGCTTTTCTTTAGCTTCTAGAGATGCATTCTTATCCTGATCTTTCTTCTGCTTTGTCTTCCATGTCTGAGGTTCTATCTTCCAGGTTATTTACTCTGGTAGTGAGGGATTCTAGAGATGTGTTAAATAACTCTATTCGATTTTGGTTTTCCAATAGAGCTTTTGGCATGGTCTCCATCTCTTTGTTGAGTTGCATTTTCATTTCAAAGGTTGTCTTACTTAAAGCTTCCTGGTACTCATCCTTGTATTTGATTATGTCTTCGTTTAGTTTATCCAGCTGATTCTTGAGCTCCTCTGATAGCTCGTTTGCCTTTAGCTCATTTACTGTTCTACCAAAGTCCATCGTTTTTCCTCCATTGTAGTGAGCCTGACACATACTCAGTTCCTCTGGAGTCGGGCAGTGTGGGGGGTGTTCAAACCTTCAGCAGCAGTAGCAGGCTGGGGGCTGGACCTTGTTTGGAACCCAGGGTCAGTGGGAGGGGTCATGGGGTGCACAGGCTTGTGGGGAGCCAAAGTACAGCTCCCTCACCCGGTCTTGCATAGGGTCTGGGGTCTGAGCATGCAAGGGGGGGTGGGATGTATGGGCACAGGTCCCAAACCTAGCCAGAGACACATTCTTTATGTTCCTTCATCTTTAAAGTGAGAAGTGCTGTACTGTCTCTAGCTCTATTTTCATGTCATTACTTTTCTCTGCTGTGTGAAGTCTCCCTCTTATTAATGCATTTGCCAGTTGGAAGTGTAGGTTGATGGCAGAGTGCTTGCTTGGCATGTATGCATGAGAGCTGGAGTGTATATGTAGAACCATGCCTACCTGCCCACACATGCATACTCACCCCACAAACACGTGTGATTAGACTTGGGACCTCTCAAGTAATCGAGAATTATTTACTCATCACATGATCCTTAATTTCATCATATGTACAGAGAGCCTTTTCCCAGAGATGCTAAAATTCAAAGGCTCTGGGACTCGTAACCTGAATATTTTTGCGGAGAATTACTTGGGTTGCCACAGGAACTGAGTGGAAGGCAAACTTGTAAAGGGAGAGAGTGAAGCCTCTACGGAAGATGACCAGTGACGCAGACAGCGATGTGGAACTTTAAATCAAGGGAAGAAGTTTTGGTCTACGATTCTTTAACATTGGCCACTTTCAAAATAGAAACACGCTTTGAAAGTTCGTTAAATACTATGTAAACAACTCCTATTAACAGTGAGCTGCATACTTGTGTGATCGATATGTCACCAGACCCTTGCTGTTACCTCTTGAAATAGACAGATTAAAATGACATTATATGCATATGTGGATTTCTGCCTGCATTTCTGAAGCCATTTGCTGCCTGATATAAATACAAATTGTCTATTTATTTATATCCCACTTCAAAACAAACGTGAAGAATTAAAGATCATTCTGAGGGTGATAAAAGCTTTGGTAGGGATAAAGGCAAGCCTCCAACCAATCCCCCAACATTCAGACTGGCTATTTAACAGTGCGGAAAATCCACTTCCATTCATTTGTTAGAAATTGTTGGATATTATCCAATTGAGCCCTGAAATCTCTAATTTAAAGAGTAGTTAAAGGTTTGTATTACTCTGTGAGGGTCAAGGATGTGTTTTAGTTGTAAAGAAGTCTGATAGCTTGTTGCTCTTTTGTAATGATAGCTGCTTCTCTTTAAATATTAAATGTTTTTCCCTTTGCACAAATAACGGCGATTGAAAGGACCTCAAGAGTGCAGCTAATGTTCTCTTTCTCAATCTGGATGCTCGCTCCAAGGATATATGCAGCTTGTTAACATTCATCAAGCTGCACTAAGAGCATGTGCACATTTATGCATAAGCTGTACTTTTTAAAGGTAAAGAATGGTGATTATTTATTGTCAGTGAAATCAGAAAATGCAGAGAAACAAGAAGAGGAAGAATACCACCAATATGCAGCATTTCGTTGGCAGGCTGCAATCTATCTATTCTTTATGTTTATCTGTCTTTGTGGGAGGTAGCATTGTCACAAAAATCCAGGAAGGACAGCCCAGCTGGGTTGGACCTGTGATACATTTTGACAAACAGGACGTGGTAGATAGGATGCTCTATGACTTCTGAAACTGGGCTTAAGGACTTTTGCAAATATCTTGCTGTGGATATGGAGTTCACCCCACTGTGATGTGACCGGCATGCTGAAGGAAGCCCAAAACATATGCACAGAGGGCACATAAAAACCAGCTGCTGGAGTTGGCAACCCCAGCTGAGTTCGAACTAACAAGCGGTACCCAGCCACTTATATGCACAATCTTGGGTGCTATAGCCTCCAGATGAATGTAGCCCTAGATCATGGCACACAGAGCAAGTTCTTTCCAATGAAACACTTAGCCTATCAGAGATAAAGAAATGCTTTCAGTGTTTAAGGTATTGCCTCAACTTAGAAGCCTTTAAATTTATTTATTTATTTATTTGCAGGAGAGAGAGAAATAGAGAAATAAAGAGAGAGAGAGAGAGAGAGGGAGAGGGAGAGAGAGAGAGAGAGAGAGAGAGAGAGAGAGAGAGAGAGAGAGAGAGAGAGAGAGTCAGGGTCTCCAGTCTCTGCAAACAGACTCCAGATGCTTGTACCACATTGTGCACCTGGCTTTACTTGGGTACTAGGCATTGAACTTGGGTCTTGCAGGTAAGTACCTTAACCACTGGGCCATCTCTCCAGCCTAATTTAGAAGGATTTAGTTGGAGCAGATATTACTCAGCAATAGCAGAAATTCTCAGCATCTACTGTTCTGTGTCCATTAGTCAGCATTTCATTCAGATGACACAACATGTTCCACATCCATACAGTTAGTCAGGTAAGAGAGTTTGATGCCCATGACATCCAGACAAAGGGGGAGGGAATACAAGCAAAACTGTCTCCCCAGGGGTCAGGCCAAGAGATACTAGCTCTGCTGGCCATTCAGAGAAGACCAACATGATGGACACTTTTGCTCTGAGGAAAAAGGCCCTGATCTCAGCAAAGAGATCCATTGCTCCTCTGCTATCATCCGGTTGTTCTCTGTGGTTTGAAGGTAAAATGTCCCCCATCAGCTCAGACACAGAACACTTAGTTTCCAGCTGGTGGCACTGTTTGGGAAGGTTATGGGACCTTTAGGAGGTGGAGCATTGTTGGAGGAAGTGGTGACAAGGGGCAGGCACTGAGGTTTGTAGCCTGAGTCCACTCTTTGTTTGTTCTCTCTTCCTGACTCTGGATGCTCCATACCATTTGCACCATGATGGAATGTATCCCTTTGAAACTATATGGCAGAGCAAATGATTGGGTATGTTGTCCCAGCAATGGTGGAGAGCATATGGTTGGTGGGGGCGAGGTGGACTCATTACATTCTCAAGGATGGAAAATTCAGATGGCAAGGTTTAGATGTCATTTATTTTCATGAGGATGGAAATATCTGATAACTTGAGATGGTTTACTTGGATGAGACGATCTGAAATGATCTTCAGATGTAACCTAAATGGTGTTTTAACCAACAATACCTCACAGACATCCTCACTCCATACCTGAGCCCAGCTCTAACCCAGCTAGGAGCTTCACCAAGTCCTTTATGCCAAAAAATAATTACAAAGTCTCTTTATTTAAAGTCTTTAACAAAACAAGCCCACAAAGGGTGCAAGTCTTTTAGAGATTGCTCCATCTGTTTCTTAGGTGGCACTCTGTCTGAATGTCATCAGGTCCCTGCGCTGGGATGGAGTGGGAGGTCAGGCCTGCCCATTGAATACAAACACAGTCAAGAAATCGTAGTATTTTCCATTTTGAAACTGTCAGATCAGTTTTCTTTCAGTGAACTGCTTGGTCTCATGTTAATAAAATAGAGAGGGCAGGCTTAATCATTCTGATCTGCTTTCAGGAAATGCCTGCAACCTTCATTTCCTCCTTCCCTCCCCCCTCCCTCCCTCCCTCTTTCTCTCCCTCTTTTCCTCCCTCCTTCCCTCCCTCCCTCCTTTCTTCCCTCCCTTCACCCATATCCCACTGCTTTGATTTTCCATCTCTCTGGAGGCTAAAGCATGATGTAAAACATGTCTTGCCTGTATTATTAAGTTAAAAGAGATCTTTGGTTTCAGTCTACCAATTTCAGGACTCAAGAATGAGCTGTGTCTTTTATGTTTTTTTTAATTACTATTATCTCATAATTTATGTACCACAGGGTTCTCCCATATAAAGGATACCCCTTGATAATTCTTACTTGTGTTTACAGGGCTCTCACCAGGATTAATTTTAGAACATTTTCATCATTCCCGAAAGCAATCTGGGACCCAGTAGTCATTCCCCATTAGCACGAGCTGCTGGAGAAGCTTTGCTCTAAAGTCGTTTCTCAAAGTGAGATTCAGAGCCAGCCTAATCAACATTGTCAGGGAACTTGCACAAAATGCAAATTCTTGCTGCCCCACACCTCCACACTCTCAGAATCAGACACTCTTAGGTGTGCCCAGCAATGTGCTTTTTTAAAAAATATTTTATTTATTAATTTTCAAGCAGAGAGATACAGAGAGAGAGAGAGAGAGAGAGAGAGAGAGAGAGAGAGAGAGAGAGAGAGAGAGAGAATGCACCAGGGCCACCACCTTGTGGGTCTGGCCCATGTGGATCCTGGGGAATTGAACCCGGGGCCTTAGGCACTGGAGGCAAGTGCCTTAGCCTCTGAGCCATCTCTCCAGCCCAGCAATGTGTTTTTAATAAGCCCTCCAGCACCTCTGATGCAGGGCAGAAGTTTGAGAAGCCCTGATTTACATGACACAGCGTGAAGTCCTCAGCATCCAAGTGCTACCAGATGTGGAAGTTTGGTCCCATGTCACCCATGAGCTCTGTCGGATTCCAATTTCACCCACAATTCATCTCAAAAATTTCAGGCCTAAAATTTAGTTCAGCGAGATCCACTTACTAACTACACAGGAGACACAAAGTTCTTTCTAGTGAAAGTGGTTGAGTGAGGGTTCCACCTGCCCATGGTGGATTCTGACCAAGGATGATGGCATAGAGGCAGATAAAGGACCAAGACTCATTAGGCCAGGGCTGAGCAAAAGCAAACCTGTTCTTCCAGGGGTCTATGCCCAGCGTCTATAAGAGTTGCAGACACCCTGATGACAAATAGAAACAAAATGGCACTTAAGGACCAAATAAAGAGGAGTGTGTAAGGTGAGGACACAGGGGCATTGATCCCAAGAATCAGTACAGAAAAGGAGCCAGGCCTCCTGGGAAATGGACAGCCATGAGCAGCAACAACAGTAGTAGGCCTCTGTCTCTCTGCCATCACCTCTGCTTTTCTGCGTGTGCAGTCTTTTGCATGGGGCATCTTCTGCTTTCATACTGGTCTCTGAGGACAGGAGTCTTCATCCAATGTCGCTTAGACTGTAGCTCATGTTTGTGGTCATAGGCATTTTCAGATCTCTTATGTGGTCATATCATAGATCTCTGGTTACTAGTCTGTAGATGAGAAACCTATGACTACTGAGTTTTTATTTAAAATATTTTTATATATCCATTCACACGCAGACAGTGATAGGGAAAAGAGAGACAGAAAGAATGGGCACACCAGGGCCTCCAGCTGCTGCAAATGAACCCCAGATGCATGCACCATTTTGTGCACCTGGATTTACATGGGTACCAGGGAATTAAACCTGTGTTGTTAGGGTTTGCAGGCAAGCACCTTAATTGCTGGCCATCTCTCTGGCCCCAACTATTAAGTTTTAAATTCAATTGTCTAAGTTTTCAAAAATGAAAACGTCAGAACTGGACATGATGGTGCGTGCCTGCAATTCCCACCCTCGAGGAATGGAATTAGGAGAATCAGGAGTTCAACGTGAGCTTTAACTATCTGTGGAGTTTTATGTCATCATGGGCTACATGAGATCCTGTCTCAAAAGACAAACAAACAAACACTACAACAATAGCAGCAGCAACAACCAACCCAAACACATCAGGACTAAACCCTGTTAGTTCAGAAACAGATTGTAGTATAAAGATGTATGTCCCCATCCAAAACTAGGCAACTATTTACAGGAAGATGTGCTTTGACAGAAAGTCACAGATGCTATAAAAACTTTGCACATATACAGTACATATGCCATGAACCCTCTCACAGGGTGAAGCATCGTTAATTCTGCGTTGTCATCTCCTCTCCTGCCAGCACATACGTGGTCTCGGGTGGGCTGCAGCATGTTCCTGAACCCACGTTCATTCCTACATCATTGCAGAGCAGATGACTTACAAACATCCTTCCACCTCGGTACTCAACTTGGTTCAACAGCTGGTGATGCATGGCTTCCAGGACCCCTCACTCTGCTTCATTCTGCCTCTTCAGAACCCCGACCCACATTCACAAGCTAATCTGCAACACATGTCCTTAGCTGGAGTGTAAACATCCACAATCAATTATGCACTTGACAGTTTGTACATCTAGTGCCAATGAGTCACTCCTGCTCCATGGATACTTAGGACATGATTGTTGTTGATAAAGATGACTCATCTAAAAGATTATCTCACACACATTAAAACAAAGTCTAAGTGAAACAAAACCTCAGTATCATGTTAGGGTGACACATTGCTCTAATTCCCATTAGCTGTGTCTGGAAGTAGGTGAAGGAAGTTAATCCATGGCTTATAGATCAGCATCATGAAATGGTTAAGTGAATTACTACAAGGTGCCCCCTTCTGGTAAGATGCAGCGCTGCGGATAAAACATCAGCTACAGACTGGTTTAGGAAAGGAGGCCATTCTTCTGGAGAGGTCTGAGGATTGGTAGGTAGAATCCCAGGTGGATTTCATCCATACCTGTCTCTGCATCTGGATAATTTTATGGAATTCAAACCATACAGTCTTTCTCTGTGACCCTTAGTGAATGTCATCAACTCAGTAAATACAGGTAGACCACAACAGAGCATTGGGGCACTTGAGCCAAACAACTTAAAGCAATGGTAATTCTCCTGAAAATTTATACTAAGATTTGTGTGTGTTTCAGTGTGTCATTACACTGCATCCTTTTAATGACTTACATTTTCAAGAGATAACCAGAAATGAATTTCCATCGAGAAGCAGATGATTGTGAATAACCAGGATGAACACTATGTCTCATAATCAGTGGAGAATACGTACAATTTAATGGCATCGGTGACTGAAGTAAAGTTTACAATACTTCTCTTTAAAAGATAATTGAACAAACTGGGTGTTTTCTGTGTCTCACAAAACAAAGCAATGGTGTGAATTTAACTTGTTAATGTTTAGAAGAATGTTCTTAAACTGTAAAGACTTACACAGATGTCCGTTACTTTAAATAGCAAGTTGGTCAGGTAAAACTTCACAAGAAGCCATGAGAAGCATTCCAGTTCAACTTGGGGAACATACAAGAGTGCTCTCTAGATCGCATTATTATAAAATGTTGCCAAGAAAGTAGTAGTGAGACAAGGAATGGCTATAAAAACAATTAGCAGACAGGTGAAATGAGCATAATTTGGAGCTCGCATGATTGTATACCTGGAAAACTCTAGAAGAGCAACTGAAAAACTGTCATAAATGACAGAATCAAAGTTGGTCAAATGACCATATTTTAGGGTTCATATGATTGTGTACCTGAAAACTCGAGAGGCCACTGAAACCTTGTCATCAATAACAAAAGAATCTAAGTTGGTAAAATGATCATAATTTGTGGCTCATATGATTGTATGCCTGGGAAACTCAAGAGAAGCAAGAAGCCTTTGGAAACCTTCATAAACAACAAAAGAATCCAAGTTGGCTAGTCATAAAATTAACATATAAAAATCTCAGCCTTCATATATACAGTCACTAGATAGTCTTACATAAAAGTTTCCAAATATCATAGCTAATAATAAATTTTTTTACATCTAATGGAGGATCACAAAGAAACGCTACACAAATACCCAGTTCAATCCTAAATGAATTTATAAATTCAGTGCAATCCTAGTGAATTCACCATCTACCTTTTGACTCCAATAAAAGCCCTGTATTACACACACCTAAAAATGCTGGGTAGGAGTTCACTCATGTCTGTAAATGAGTAGCTGAAACCCACCAGGGCAAGGAAAACATAGGGAACCGATAGGAAGTTATAGCCACACAGGGGCAGGAAGGCTGGAGAAGAACAGAGGGTAGCTTACTGGTGTCTGTAATAAAAAACAGGATCTGGCACTCGCTGGGAGTAGCTGATTCCATGGTGGCCATAGCTGCAGAATGGGAAGCTCTAATTGATGTTTGTGCATAACCTGGGCCGATGAGGGAGTACGCTGTCTATGAAAGGGTGCTTGGTTTATTTTTTAATACCCTGTGATTTGGATAGAAAAAAAGTCTCCTCTGATAACTTATAACCACAGGCTTCTTCCTCAAAAGGTTATGGGCTTAGCATTTATACTGCCTACATGGTCCAGGCAACCCTGAGCTGGGTGATTGTCACTGGGGATGGCCTGAGTCATTGAAACTCCCTCTAGAGATACAACTTTGGCCCAAGCTCATAGCATCCTCACAATGAAACACCAGGTGGAGATGAACACACAATCCAAAATTTCAAAACACACAAGGTCAAAATCCCCCATGATAACAAGTTAACTGACCCACCATATTAGAAGATTGAATTTTTGTCCCTCCCCAAATTCATCTATTGAAGTTTTGACTCCAAGTATCTCAGATGTGATAGGGTCATTAAAGAGATAAGATAATATAAACTTATAAAGTGGAGCCTTGGTCCTATATAACTAGTGTTTCTATGAGGAGGAGGGATAAGCCACAGGAAGAACCTATTAGCCACAGGAAGAATATATGAACACACAAGGTAAAGACAACTGTGCACAAGCCAAGGGAAGAGGCTCCAGAAGAAACCAACCCTGTTGACAGTGTGATCTCAGACTTCCAGCCTTCAGAGCTCTGAAAAAACTCAGTGTCTCTTAATTAAGCCTTTCTGCCTATGGTACTTTGTAGTGAACATCTTAGCTGTCCAGTACAATTTAGGATAATATAATAAAAGGACAGAGACTCTATGAGAAGTTCCTTAAAATATTTGTGTGTGTGTGCATCTTTGTATATCTGTGGGCACATGTGTGTTCAGGTACATGCTCACATGTGTGTGCATGTGGAGACCAGAAGTCAACATTGGGTGTCTTCTACAGTTTCTCTATATTTCATTTTCTCAAGACAATCTCTCTCATTAAACCCTGAGAGCCCTGAATCAGCTAGACAAGGTAACCAGGAAGTCCCAGGAATTCTCCTGCTTCAACTTCACCAGTCATGAGATGACAGGCACACATACCATTCCCAGTTTTTCCTTTGGGATCTGAACTCAGGTCCTTAGGCCTGTGTGGCAAGTGCTTTAACCACTAAGCCATCTGCCTGGCTCCTTTTAGGAATAGTTTCTAAAAACACAGAATAAAGTAAAATAAGCCAGATCTTGTGAGAAAAATAACATATGTTTTCTCTCTTGTGTGAAATTTAGACATTTACAAAAAGTATGACACGAAAGGGGTATTTGGAGAAAGGAAAGGGGTCAGCAGGAGTGGGAAGGCAAGACAAGAGAGGACAATAGAGGGGAATGAGCAAATTACAATACATACAAGTATGAGATGTTATAATGAAACCCATTATTTTGTGCAAGGAACATATATTAAGTCAAGAAAAAAGGAAAAAGAACAGGACATTTTGGGAAAAGAGAAAAGGACTCATTCTAAAAATATAGCACAGCAGTGAAAGTAACACTAAGGAAAAATTCATGAAGGAGGATCCTGAAAGCTCCAGGAAGAAATGGTAGGAGGAATGCAATGTCACACAATGAACTTGACTTACCTGCAAATATTGGTTGTATAGAATGAACATAGGAATATATATGTGATGGTGAACAATGCAATAAACCAAATAACATTTACGATAAGAGTTGAGTGAAATATTCCTAAGACACGTAGATTAGGAGTGGGGGATGTGTTAGAGTCAATGTTGTTCAGATTTTAAGTTTTCTTACATTCACTCTGCAAACTGGAGAGTGACTGAAAGGAACATAGGAAGACTGGATGATAAGGCTTAGTTTTAAGTAACTACAAAGGAAATAAGAGAGGAAAAGCAGATACTAGTTACAGGCAAGAAAAAGTAAAAAGAAACAAAAGCTATAAAAACAGAAAAACTGAGAGAGCGTGAGTATAGATGATACACTGAATGAGCAAATGATGTGTTGGTGTCCCCAGTTCCCTGATTTCCCTCTTCCCTGTCCCCAGTCAGCTGGGTATCCTCCTTTTTGGGCAGTCTGGATCAGTCCATGGGGTAGGGGGTTATGGATAGTCTAGGAGTCAGCCCAGTTCCACCCCCTTTGTATGTTGTTATTGAGGGGGGCAATGTCTCTGGATATTCTCCTCCACCATGGCTCTTACAATCTTTCCACCCCCTCTTCCGCTCAGTAACCTGAGTCATGGTGGGTGAGTATTAAGGCTGCTTTATGGTTGAGATCTTAGGGGCCTCTGTACTTCTGCAGTTTTTTCCCCCCTCACCACTGACCTATGTGAGTTTCAGCACAGGCTGAAGCGACTGGAAGAGATGACTTCCAGGAAAGTTCAAAGTTCCAATCCAACTTGCCACCTGGAGGTACTGGAGAACCCAGTCTCCTGGGGAGCATCTTTGAGGACATCCATGCCCTGCAAATACTCCTTTGTGAATTCCATGACCACCTCTAAAAATAAACTCAAAATATATTTCATAAGAAATATTAATTTTTTGAAAGAAAATCAACTAATGAAAATTACCAAGGCAAAGAAAAACGAGCTGTGCAACCCACTTTTTCCCTCGTTCTTATTTTCTTTCTGAGATGAAGGCCTGCTGTGTGGTACATGTTTGTGCACAAGGAGATGGCAGGAGCGTGTTTCCCAGGCTGTTCAGGAAATACCCGAACAACAAGGTACCAGAGCAGAAACCCACTGCCCCATGTGAAAATGGATAACTGCTAAGGGAATCACAGGGGATGTTTATAGCATTCATATTTACATCTAAATTGTTTCTTTTGGATCCTCCATGAGGCTGGACCAATGTGACTCCTTGATCTCATAGTTAACTACATGGGGATTTACACAGCGAATCAATCCCATATAGGACGACCGTGGTAGTTTGAATGCATGTCCCCCCATTGATTGAGGAGTTTTGTTAAAGCTTGTAACTTGAAAGAGGTGTCATTGTGGGTGGACCCTAGGTCCACCCTAAGGTGTTGCTGAGGGCAGATTTGGAATTCCAGCCCAAGGTATGAAGAGAGCAGTCTGAGCTCTGTGGAGTTCCCTACTCTTTGCTTATGTGTGTGTGTGGGGGGGTGGTGATGGGTTTCTCTCTCAGCTTGGACCTGTGAAAGGGGCCAACCTCTTTCACCATTATGGAACTTCCCCTGGATCTGTAAGCTTCAAATAAATCCTTTCCTCCTATAAACTGTGCCTGGTTTGGAGGTTCATTCCAGCAGCATGAGCTGTCTATGTCAATGACAATTTGCTTTGCACATGCATTTTCTCCATTATGCCCCATATGATTTTGAAATTTCTCAATTCATTATTGCCATTGTTAATAGATTTCTAAGTACCTGAGGGAAGGGGCACAGTATCACACTAGTAATGTACTCAAGCTCCTGAGCAGGGCTGGCCCTTGGAAAGTACTAAAATTTAAATGTGCTAAGCAAAGTGCTTATGAAATCAGTACTGGCTTTGGCCAGTCTTTATTGCAAAGATTGGAATCATCTCTGTAATTAGATCGTTCTTTGTGGTCACTTTTGTACACCTGGAGGCCAGTTATTCTTTCAGCAAAGAGTTGAGGAAAAAAAAAGAAGCAAAACAAAGCTGGAAAATTCAGTGAGAAGCCATAGAAACCAAATATGTTAACTAAGCAACTAGAATTGTTATTTTAAGCTATATTAGTGTAGGCTAGGGAGATGGCTCAGCAGTTAAGGCACTTGCCCACAAAGCCTAACAACCCAGGTTTAATTCCCAGATCCCCAGTACCCAGGCAAAGCCAGATACACATGTGTCTGGAATTTGTTTGCAGAGGTAAAAGGCCTCAGCACACTCATTCTCTCTCTCTCCTCTCTCTCTCTCTCTCTCTCTCTCTCTCTCTCTCTCTCTCTCTCTCTCTCTCCCTTCCTCCCTGTCTCTCTTATCTTTGTCTCTCTGCATGCAAACAAATAAATAATTTTTTAAAGATTTAAATTATTTTAGTATATCTGTAGCTTCCTCCCCCACCTTTTTAAGTTGCAGAAACAGTTAGAAAGCAGTGTCTTGGAAAATAAGTTCATAATAGCTTACATTTGTATGGGTCTCTGAAGTATCCAGAGTATTTTCATAGACATTATTATGACCTTCTGTTTACAGGGGAGGATGTGCGCACTACGAGAAGTTGTCTGTGGTTTTCTCAAGAAGTGGAGAGTCGGGTCGCCTCAGTTTACTCACAGTAGCACAGCAGGTGTTCTCCCCCCCCATATAACCCAAGTGCTTATGAGATGCTGTGCAGAATCAGATGCTGAAAGTCACTTACCCATCAAGGGTCCCCATTTTCTCAACTGCACTATGAGGTAGTTGGAACAAATTCAAGAGATACCTTGTCCAAAGTCAAAGAGTCACTCTGCTTAAATAGCTTGACCCCATTTACGATCACTTTTCTTAACCCCTTAACTGGTTCAACAAATCTGCCTTGTAAACAGGAGCCAGGAAGCATGCTAGACACTAAGGTGTCCTAAGAAATAGATGCATTTCTTTCTCTGGCATATTCTATATGCTGGTAGAAATCGTGCATACAACTGCCTTTTGAAAAGTGCTTGAGAAGGCCAAAGTTGCATGTCCTTTGGTGCCCTGGCTCTGGACTGCCATGTCTTAAGAAAAACAAAAATAAAACAAACCAGATAGCCCAGAAGAGCCTTGAAATGTCGTCACCAGTGTCCTTGGGGTCAGTGCCACATGGCCAAGCCTGGAGGTCTTAAATCTCCACTTACTCAATGGCAGGGCTGGATGTCAGCTCTCTTTGGCAATAAAAACCATAACCGGACTCTTTCAACATTTCAACTTTCCTCTCCATTTCACAGTTCATAAAACACCTTTCTGATGTAGAGGGGTATTTTAAGGAAAGAAATAAGACAATATGTTCCTTTTTCCTCCCCTTGGTTGTATGTTACTTCCCATAAGCCATGAAAAAGTAATTCTGTAACATATCTCCACTAACTGCTCACAGCTATGAAGATGCCTGTGCACTGGGTGTCCTGCAGCCGCCCCTCCCCCAGCTCCATCTCACTGAACATCTGCCTGCAGCTGGTTAATATGTACGCCATGTGCCTCGTTAGTTCCAGAACCAGAAATCCACACGATAGATCCAACAGTACGTGTGAGCTTGGGTGGGAGTCTCAGCTCTTCCACACCCACAGAGCACATCCTGCTTGAAGGAGTCATGGGGGGAAGGCAGTGAATAAAGGGTTACTTTGTTTGCATGAAGAATTTATTGGCTTCATCACTAAAACAAGAGAAAACTGAACACCCACATGGCTTAATCATATTTCCAGAAATGAAGCATCACTTCATCAGTGCTCCGGGTCAGCAGCCACCAAGTGAGGCTGAAAGTGTCAAAGCAGGTTTCTTGAGCTCCCAATGTTATTTTTTTTTTATCATATAAACAGAATACGTAGAATTACGGACCTCTAATAGAGGCCTCATGATTACACTGTGTGTTGCCTTTCCTTCCTTCTCTTCTTATTCCTTCTCTTAATGTCACTCACCTATCCTCCCTTCCCCTCCATTTCCCCTTTTCTTTCCTTCTCTTTCTCTCCCTCTTCTGTTTTCCTTTCTCTCTTCTGCATTAATCGGATATAAAAGTAAAAGGGTCTTTAAAGAGCCTGCTGTTCTTCTCAGCATGGGGTCTCAAATCATGCCCAGTAATTAATTAATCATTGGGCACACAAACACTGCTTATACATTTCCTTTCGCCTTTTATTTATTTATTTTTGAAGACAACACACCCTAGTGGGAATCGGAATACTAGGGAAGAAAGGTTTCCGTACATCCTCAACTCAGTCATGACTTGAACTAATTATTTAATAATACACTTGGGTTAGGACTATCGACTTCTCTTTTCCTTTGGAGTGGAATGATGTTTACCAGTTGGTGATCACAGAAGAGATTACTTGAGCCAATATTGTGTTTAACATTAGCTTGATATTTTTGTAAAGATTAGTTAGATTTTTGTTTACAATTAGTCCTGGTTTGAATGAACAATGAACCAGCAAACGAAAGTAAAATTAGAGCATATGCAGCGTTCACATTTTCATAAACCACTTGAAAATGAAAGGTCAAGTTAATCAGGTTTTTTTTTGTATTCTCAGTGATTACACATTTTGTGGGAAGGGGCAGAATACAAACAAGTACTTAAGTACCAGGAAACACATCTATTGGTGCCAATGCTCATGCTGCCCCTGAAAGGGAAGGTGGCTGTGCAGAGCTGGACGGCCCTCCTTCTAGAGCAGGTGCACAGCCTCACAGATGGGCACATGCTGAGGCCTCAAGTGAACAGTACTCCGTATGAAATGGGTAGACTGGCTGGAGATGGCTCTGTGGTTAAGGGGCTTGCCTGTAAAGCCTAATGACCCAGGTTTGATTCCCCAGTACCCACATAAGCCAGAGGCACCAAGTGGCACATGTATCTGAAGTTTGTTATAATGGCTAGAGGCCCTGGAGCCCCCATTCTCTCGTCCCCCCTCTCTCCTTACAAATAAATGAAAAATTTTAAAAAGACAATGGAATAGAATGAATGAACTCTGAGGAGTGATATCTCTCTATACAACACCAAGCTTACACTTAGTTGTGTCTTAGCTTGTGCCCCTTAATAGTTGGGACACCAAGACAGAACATTTTTGTGGGACTGGAGGTGGGAGTGGTTCACTTACATAATTATTTTTGGTACCATCTGTGAAGTCTTTGACTGTATTTCATAAAGAGCAATGCAATATGTCATGGTTTGATCCAGGTGTCCCCCACAAACAAATGAATGTGTTCTGGGTAATCGATCCTCAGCTGATGGCAGTTTGGGTTTTACAACCTCAATGAAAATGTGTTGTTGGTGGGGAGGCTTATAGGAATTATAAACCAGCTCCCCCTTGCCAGTATTTGGCACACCTTCCTGCCACTGTTTGCAGTGCTGTGGCAGAGGTGATGTCCAG
>PVHP010022423.1:0-29225 GCA_004024765.1 Zapus hudsonius
AAGTTATACTCTTTTATCCCTTCACCCCAGCTCCCATTACCCTGGGGGCCCTCCTCAGTGGTGTTACGGTATTCAGTATGGGGCATGAAGGCCTCAGTCAGTCACTGTGAATTAGTAGGGGGACCATGTCTCAGGGTATTCCTACACACTCTGTGGCTCTTACAATCTTTCTGCCCCCTCTTCCTCAACATTCCCGTAGCAGGCCTGTTGGCAGTCTGATTTAGTGTTATGATCTCTATAGCCTCTGGATTTCTGCTTTGATAGTTTTGGATTGATCACCACGTCAGTCACCATCACCCTGGAGCTGGTTATCAGGCTAGCAGTAAGAACAGTATTCACGTCTTGTCCTCTGTACTTTCTCCTGGGCGCTGGCAGATGTGGTAGAGGTGGCATGTCTTGTGGTGGGCAGTTGGCTATCTTTTTGTCTTACTGATGGATCTTGGCTCTCTGTTAAGCATGAACTTTTAAAAAACCATTATTTTTATTTTATTTTTGACAATTTCATACATGTATATATTTTGATAATATTCACCTTTCTTTCCCTCCCCCTCTCCCAATTAGTCCCCTTTCTGCTTTCATATATATGTGTGTGTCCCTGACCCATTGAGTTAAACTAGGTTTGCCTTCATGAGCATGGGTGGGGAATTATGTGCATCTTCGGTGGCTGTACCACTGAAGAAAGTGTGTACTCTTCCCAGAGCAATCATAAACCACCAATACCTACTCTGGAAGGAATAGGGTGTCATGAGACCTTCCTCCATCTATGATGGAATGTTGATGCGGTCAATCTGTGCAGGAAACCACAGCTACTTTGAGTTCATGAGTATGACAGCCATGCTATATCCAGAAGACAGCATTCCACAGCCTTCCTCTCCATCATCCATCTGCTCTTACATGCCTTCTGCCCCTTCTTCTGTGATGTTCCCTGAGCCTTGGAAGGCATGCTGTTGTGATTATTGTGTGCTCAACTTATTTTCAACAAGTTCTCTAGCTATGCATATCTGCATTGACCTCTGCCCACTACAAAAAGAAACTTCTGGGATGGAGGTTGAGAGCAGCACTCATCTGTGGGTATAGACATATCCATGCCTTTAATCCCAGCACTTGGGAGGCAGAGGTAGGGGGTTTGCTGTGAGTTTGAGGCCAGCCTGGGAGACTACATACAGAGTTAGTGCCAGATCAGCCTGGGCTAGAGTGAGACCCTACCTTGAATTCCTCATGCCCCCCCCAAAAAAAAAATTTACAAGGCAGCTTGATAACCTGTCCATTTAGTATAACAACAGTAGTAGGTTATCTCTGCTCTCTAGGATCTATGACTTCCCCAGCCATGGCCTTTGACCAGGCTTACCATACCTTAGTATGAATTTCCTACTGTGGATCAGACCTCAAATCCAATTAGAAAGTGCTTGGCTATTCTCCCACGCCCTGCTCAATGAGAGACCCTCTCTCAAAGAAAGTGGAGGGCATACCTGGGGACAACACCTGCGATTGTTCTCTGGTCTCAATCTGCACATGCACATATGTTCATGCTCACACATGCAAAACAAGACAGATTTCAAAGTTTTAGAATAGCACCAGTTTTACATGTCATAGAGATTTGGTAGGAAGGCTGAAAATGTCATTTTGTGAACGGAAAGATTGGGATAACTGAAATACAGGAAAAATATTCCAAACCAAGTCAACTGCCGTCTTCTTATGATGACCTTTTTAATTGAGCAGATTCATAGAAATCACTCTTGTTCTGGAATGCCCCGTGCATTCTCTCACTGATGGTCTTGAGAGCAAGTAGTTTCTATTGAAAATACTTCCTTTGTGAACTTAAGTTCATAATGTGATCAACTTGAATCAGATAGCTTTTTTATTTTTACTTTGATTTTCCCCCAATTTTATTGTTAATTTGTGTGTGCTTGTATGTATATTATGTGTGTGTATACACATGTACTTGTACTTTTGAGTCAGGGTCTCTTGCTATACACTGCTGCTTTTGAGCTTGTGGGTTTTCCTGGCTTTGCCTACCTTTGTCACAGGCGCATTGGGATGACAGATGAATGAGACTCTTTGGGTCTGGCTTTGTGTGGGTGCTGAGGAAAATAGAACTCAGGTTGGCATGCTTGCAAACAAAAATCTTTAGCCCCGATCCATCTCCCTAGGTCTCAGCTAGTTTTCTTAATGTTCGCCTGAGAAAAGGAGCGATTTTGTTGAAGGACATGGCTTGGAAATGAGGGGCAATGGTTGTTGGGAGAGAGGTTGGGTGCTGACTGGCTTCCAGTCTTTACATGGTCAAGTACCTAGAACAAGATGTTGGGATTGCAAGATGGTACAAAAGGGAAGTATGTTGAGGACAAACGAAATTTTATTATAAAAGCCCTGAAATTACAGAAAGTGAAATTTTTCTTTGTATTCTGGTTCCTTGTTAGTTTTCTAGTGGACATAGCATGACCATATTGCAGTTTGGTGGTCCAGGTTGCCACTTGACATTCTCTCATCTTTACTCACCTTCTCTCTGACACCCACCCAGGGAGACAGCTGGGGCATGCCTCACCAGCCCCCTGAGTTCTTCTGAGGAATGGAGCAGTTCCTTTCCTAAGTCTGCTTCCATAGGAGAGGATAAAGTTTCAGAAAGGAAGGGGCGAGGGGAAGGGAGCGACACACATGTTCTCTAACCCACCAGCAAAAGCTTGTTTTTTATGAAACTTTAAAAATGCATTTTATTTATTTACAAGGAGAGAGAGAGAGAGAGAGAGAGAGAGAGAGAGAGAGAGAGAGAGAGAGAGAGAATGGGTGTGATGCAAATGAACTCCAGACACATGCGCCACTGTGCACCTGGCTTTATGTGGATATTGGGGAATGGAACCCAGGTTTTTAGGATTTGCAGGCAAGCACCTTAACCACTGAGATACCTTTCCAGCCCTCATGAAACTTTTTTACAGCTTTCTTTTAAAATTCCTGAAATGAGGTTATGTAGTTTTGGTTTACTCTCTGTTTCCATTTAAAAAATGATTGGAGGAAAATGGTTTCAAGCTATAACACTTTTTCCAGCATATATTCCTGTACCTTGGCATTAACTATATCTAAAACACCATTATTTTTGGAGCCTGTGGACAGTGGATGGTAGAGAGGCTTCTTAGACTAATCCAACTAACTGGGAAAGTTTACTTAGTTGATCATGAATAGTGCGGCATTTACAGACCAAATCATTCTAGATCTAGATCATTCTAGATCAGAGTTGTCTTTGGAGTATTTAATGCTGGCAACTTTAATAGGAAGATTTGAAATAGCCTTTCTTGGGGCTGGAGAGATGGCTTAACTGTTAAAGGCACTTGCTTTTAAAGCCTGCCACTCTGGGTTCAATTCCCCAGTACCCATATCAAACCAGATGGCACAAAGTGCCACATGTGTCTGGAGCTTCTTTACAATGGCAGGAGGCCCTGATGCATCCATACTCTGTCACTCTCAAATAAATAAATAAATAAATAAGCCTTTCTTATGTCTATTTCTTTTTTTACAAAGCTCTTCGGTTTGACATGACCACAATGCCATTCATTCTGGCTTGACAATTTTACTATAAAAACAGTCTCTAAATCTCTTTAATGCATTAGTGACATACATTGGATAAATTAATTTCTCATATGTTAAGAAGTGAGAATACTTGATTGCAGGAGAGCAAGGAGGATGTAGGACAAACCACTCAATTTGTGATTCACATTGTAGCAACTGAAACAGTCTGACTTGCAGCTCAAATCTTTTGTGCTTCAATATATGAGCTGTCTGGAGATCTGAAGAGATGGGAAATAATGATTTGTGTCATGGTAACCCCAACTAATTACACTTTCTGCAAAAGACCTTGTAGACAGGGCAGTGGATGCCAGAGTTTCTATGTAAACCTAACTTTAATTAGTTATACTTTGTAACTTTTCCTATTATGTTTATGTGGAAAACTTGGTGTGCATATTTTTACAAAATGAAATTTGTAGGCAAAGAAACCACTGTGCACTTGTAATCAGGAGTTATTATTTAGTCTTTCTTCATTAATTAAAAAATAGGACATCAGCCTATTGACCACATTTTCCTTCTAGTAGTGTTATTAATCAACAAAAATAAAATGATTTTAGACAGTATTTATTTTGTTTGCCGATACATACAAAAATATAATGAAGAATGTACCTGTCATTTTCTCTTTAATATATATGCTGCATGGTTTCAAGGGCTCTAGTGTACGTTTTCCCTGTTAAACTTAGTGTATTCTCCTTGCACAGGGGCCATGCTAATCTTTTGTTCTAATAAATTTTAGTTTGCACATTTAAGGTATACACCATGATTTTATAATATATGCACATAGAAAAATGGCTACTACAGTGAATTAGATTAACACAGCCAACACCTCATGTAGGGATCCTTTCTTCTCCAGGGTAAGAATAACTACTAGCTAGGTGCCTGCCTGGGACTACAAAGGGAGTTCCAGGTCAGCCTGGACTATAGTGAGACCCCACCTTAGAAGACTACCATGCAGTGTTATTAAGTATGGTCCTTGTGTTGTGTGAACAAGCTTGTTCAATTTGTTAAATACCTGCTACTTTGTATCCCACCCCCAGGTAGGGTCTCTCTATAGCCTAGACTGACCTGCAATTCACTCTGTAGTCTCAGGGTGGTCTTGAACTCATTGTGATCCTCCTATATGTTTCCCCACTTCCTAACCCTGTAATACTGTTTTATTTTCTATTTAAATATTTGACTTTAGAAATTTTTATTTTTAAATTCTTCATGTAAGGGAGGTAATGTGTTTTTTCTGTGCCTGGCTTATTTCACTTAGCATAATAGCCTTCAGGTCCATATAAATCATGACAAATGGTATAATCTCTCTCTTTCTTTTTTACAGCTTCATGTATGGCTACAGTTGCTGTATCTATGTGGCTTGTTTCAGTATGTTGGTTGTTGTGAACAATGCTGCAATGACTGTGAGAGAGCAGAGGTCGTAGACAGGTGGTGACTTCCTTTCCTTCCAGTATTGACCTGGAGAGTCTGATGTTGCTGGGTCATATGCTCATTGTATTTTCACTTTCTTTTTTTTATTTATTTATTTATTTTTATTTATTTATTTATTTATTTTCACTTTCTTTAGGAACCTTCATTCTGTTTTCCATTTCTGTACCAACCCACCTTATCACCAGTAGTGTGCCAGAGCTCTCTTTCCTTTAGGAAGTACCTGTTATCACCTGTCTTGTTGGTAATAGCAGTTCCTACTGGAATGTAGAGATAGCTCTGTGGTTTTGATTTGCTTTGATAATCTCTGTATAATTCTAAATTTAATACTCAGATGTGGGATGCATATATAGGATACACATTCAGACTGAGATTTTGATCATTGACCCTGTAGTGACACTGATCCTATAGAATTATAATGGAGCTGAATAATTAATGCCCATTATATAGCAACATGGCTTTTTTTTGAGGCAGGGTCTTGCTTTGTTTCCTTGGCTCACTTGGTACTTGGCCTTGAACTTGCCACAGTCCTCCTGTCACAGCTACCTGAATGCTGGGATTATAGGTATGCCAGCATACCTGGCTCCTTTGTAGCTACCTTAATGTGATTGCAGCATACTGTATCACTCACGTGTTTGTGTTAATGCTGGTGCAAACAAAAATACTGTGCCACCAATTATATGCATATGTACAGTGCTCAGTACTTGACACATGATGATGATTTAGATGTATACTGGGTGTTTATTTTCTTCTTAGAGTGTACTTCTATCTACCAAACCGTTCACTATAGCCTCCTGGCAGCAGTCACAAATCATAGGTTTGTTGTGTCTCTTGATTGCATTGTTTTCTCTTATGCTCGCTTTAATCTCTTGTTTTGTTCCTCATGGCTCTAGGAACATTACACTAATACTACTACTACTACTACTACTACTACTACTACTACACACACACACACACACACACACACACACACACACACACACACACATCATGTAGCTTAGGTGTGTAACTGCCCATGCCACCTAGGTTTGTGTAAATACAACTTACGATGTTCACACGATAATGGAATTACCCAATGACGTAGTTCTCAGAATGTACTGAGGTACAGTGTGTGCTGCTGAAGTGAGCACCTGCTACATTTTCAGGAAGATTTCATGTGGGAAGTTTGCTGACAATGCTGAGCTTTCAAGTTCAATTTACCATACACTGCAAGAAGTTTTTAAAGTGTACATTTCTCTTGTTTTTCTGTCAAAGGTAAAGACTATTTCTTAGGCAGGATTAGAGGTTTATCTTTTGTTGGTTTTATGACAAGATTTCTGATTGTTCCGGTTTCAACTCTCACTCTCAATTTTGAGTTGGGTAACCTGCTTAGATCACTCACTGCAGGTGAGGGGAGTGAATAGATGGCGTTCATAGCCTCCTATTTTACTCTGCTTTCTTTATTCTGTTACTTTAAGAACAAGATGCTGCAGTTTTTAGCCAGTGCACCAAGATAAGAAAAGGAAGGGCATTAATAGAGAAAAAGATAAAATCACTAATTCTATTTAATATATTTGTCTACCTAGAAGATCCAAACAATAATTATTTATAAAATGGGTAGGTATTGGAAGATATCTTGGTGATTATAAGTGGGAGATAAGTCCACTGCATAAAAATCAATGGCTTTCTACTTGTTTGTGGCAAAATGGCAGGTGAGGTATTCAGAGAAACTCTTCCTGTATTAGTTTACCTTAAATACTCCACGAGATATTAACAAAAATTACCTTGTCAATGCATGACAGAAAGAGTAGGAGAGGAGGGAATTTCTCAGAACTTAGAAGTAATAAGGACATAGGAGCTCATTGGTGTGGCTGTATACTGGGCTTACATTTGCCTACATGTTACTTGTAAATCTTTTATCATTCTCATATGTCCACAACAACATGTGAAAAAGTACAGCTGGAAATTAAAAGTATATTAAAGAGCAAAAAGAGTATAGGAATGTATGTGGTATGACTGAAAAGCCCAATACATCTTTTGGAGAGGAGGATATAATAGTTGAAATTAGAAATTCTTGAGTTGTATTTAAAAAAAAAAACCCCACTTAGACACAGCTGAGTAAGAAACTCATTGGAAGATAGATGGAAAGAAAATACTGGAAAGTAGTTTGTATAAAGCATTTGAGGAATGTATTACGGTTCTCTAGAGGCATAGAACTGATAGGATGAATATGTATTATAAAGAGGATTTATTAGATTAGCCTACAGGCTATGGGCTGGATAGTACAGCAATGACTTTCTATAGTCTAGAGAGGCTGAGAGCCCAGTAACTGCTCCGTCCACAAAGCTGAATACCTCACCAGTCCCAATCTTGCACTGAAGGCCTGGGGGATTCCTGGGAGGCTGATGAAGCCAGGCTCCAATGTCTGTGAAGGACAGCAGCAACAGGGTAGATGCATGCACCAGTGAGTAGCATGGGCAGCCAGGCAAAAGGCCCTGTGCCTACTGGGGATTCATTATGTATTGTCCACCACTAGGAGGGCTGCCTGTGCTGGGCCCATGCCATTCATTCTTCCTGGAAACTCACCCACTGATTCACCCAAAAGTCATGTCTCTTGCTTGATTCTTAGTCTGATCAAGCCGACAACAGAATTTACCTGTCACAGGGAATAAATGAAAATTTGAGGGGCATGGGGGATAGCACGAGAAGGTCTAACCAAAAGGAGTTCTAGGAGGGGATTATAGGGAAAACATGGAGGCAATATTTAAAGAGATAATAGCTGAGCATTTTTAAAGCTAGAACTAAAATTCAGGACACCAATGGCATATAAGTTGGCCTAGGAAGGAGAATGATTGCATTTGACATATGTAGATGGAAACTAGGTGCATGCCTATAATCCCAGCACTCAGAAAGCAGAGGCAGGGGAATTGCTACAAGTTCAAGGTTAGCACATTTTGATCTACAAAGTGAGTTCTGGGCCAGCCAGGGCCCAGAAATATTTAGAAGGGAAGACGATAGAGGCGTTGATTAACTTTTACATTTGAAATTCATAATTATGTTTGCTCAAGTTACTGAGTAGTCATAAATATAGAAATCCACTGCATATTTCCACACTAAAAGAGAGGAAAAAATGTGGTGAGGAAGAACAATTTCAATCTGAAAAGGACACCAAAAAGCAAAAGGCAAATACAAAGTAGGATGGTGAAAATAAGCCCCAATCTATGAACTTTATAAATGAAAGTAGATACACTTCTCCTGTTCAAAGTGTAAGATTAGAAAAAGCAAAAGGAAAATCCAGGCCGGTAAAAGGTATTTTGTAGTACATAAACATAAAAATAAACAGTGCTGGGGAGGTGACTCAGTGGGTACAGTGCTTGCCACAGAAACATGAGAATTTCAGCTTGAATCCCAAGGAGAATGCTGGATGTGGTGGCATGTACCTGCAATCCCAGTGCTGGAGAGGTGGAGACAGGAAATCTCTGGAGGTCACAGGCTAACTAGACTAGCAAATAGGTGAGCTCTGGGTTCAGTAGATACCCTGTCTCAAAGAATAAGGTGGTGAGTGATTGAGTGAGACACTTGACATCAATGTCTGTGTGGACTACACATGCATGCACACATGTGAATACACACCTGCAGGAACCTGTATATACACACATGAATATCACATACACATGCAAATAATATATAGGTAGGTTAAAAGTAAATGGAATGCAAAAAAAGAAATCAGGCGAAAAAAAAATAGATGTAGTTATTTTAAGGCCAATGCCTTCTCCATTAGGCAATTGGGGCTTCTGAATGTAGTTATTTTAAGATAAAATAAACCTTAAAGACTGTAACACAAAGATTGAAGGTATAGAATCACTACATATAATCAAGCTTCCTTTAGTGGCCATATATAGGAGGTCCTTTGATTGTGTGCAGTGTACATGTATGTGTGGGGGTACAAGTGTATGTGGTCACCCATGCACATGTGTGTGCATGTAGAGGGTAGAGGTTGACATGGGGTGTCTTCCTCCATTGCTCTCCACATCAGTTACTGGGCAGGGTCTCTCAGTTGAAACCAGAACTCAGTGACTCCATAGTCTCACTAGCCAGCTTGCCCTGGGGATCTCCTGCCTCTACCTCCTGAGTGCTACTAGGCCCACCTGGCATTTACATGGGTGCTGAGCATCCGAGTTCCAGTCCTCACATTGACATGGCAAGCACTATTTATTTATTTATTTATTTATGAGAAAGAGAAAGAAGACAGATGGAGAAATAGAGTATGGGCACACTAGGATTTCTTGCTGCTGCAAATGAACTCCAGATACACGTGTTACATTGTGCATCTGGATTTATATGGGTGCTGGGGAATCGAACTTCAGGCCAGCAGGCTTTGCAAGCAAGCACTTTTAATTGCTGAGCCATCTCCCCAGCCTTTAGATATTAAGCAGAGAGAGATAAAGAGAAGAGAGAAACAGAGAATGGACGTGCCAGGGCCTCCAGCCACTGAATATGAACTCCACATGCATGCACCATTCTGTGCATTTGGCTTTATTTGGGTACTGGGGAATTGAACCTGGGTCATTAGGCTTTACAGGCATACTATTTAAGAATGCCTAGACTATTTACCCAAATTGACCATGTCATAAAGTTAGTTTCAGTGCTTTGTTGACATCATTCAGACCATATTACCTTACTACTGCACAATTAATGTAGAAGTTTGTCACTGAAAATACCAGTGAATAAAGAGGGAATGTTATGGTCTCCCTTAGGCAAATATTAACAAATGAAGTTCAGCATTCTACACATCAACTTATGATTAAATTGGGCTTAATCCAGGAAAGGGAGCAACATTAGAAAAAAAAATCTGTTAATAAAACTCAACGTTTTGGTAGATCAAAGGGAATAAAGCATGGGGTACTAGTGACAAAAGGAAAATGATTTAAAAATAAGTTCTTTACTTACACATTGAAGAAAATATGTATTTTAAAAAATAGAAAATAGTTTATGTTGATTGTGAGGCCTGGAGAGATTGCTCAGTGGTTAAAGTGCTTGTCTGCAAAGCCTAACCCACAAAGGTTTGATTCCCTAGTACCCATATAAAGGCAGATGCACAAAGTGGTACATGCATATGGAGTTAATTTGCAGTTGCTAGAGGCCCTGGCATGCCCACTCTCTCTCTTTCTCTCTCTCTCAAATAAATAAAAAATTAATAAAAGTTATTTTGAAAAATTAAGTTGGATGTTTTAGAAAGAACTGTGGCAGGAACATCTTGCTATCCTAGTTTAGGTATGGGGAGGTGGAGCTTGTTAGTTTCCTGTGAAGTTAAAGAAGTGAGTCTTAGCAAAGTGTACTCATTCATGCTTCCTTTACTTTGGGTGGGTTCAGTGAGTAGAGTTTGTTTCAGATTTCTAGTTGGCATCACATCTATAGCTTCATGTGCAATTTTCAGTTTCACTGTCTTCATTGAGGAGAAAGACACCTAAAAACACGAGATGAAGTCTGAAGGTAGAATCTTACCAGATTTTTATTATTTTGTCCTAAACTTTTTTTTTATTATCCATAATGAGATGCATTTTTCCTAAACTTTTAGCTCGATACTAGCCCATATCACACAGAGGATTCTTGCCATGGTGGGTGACATGCTGTTATTATACATTAAAAAATTTTAAAGTAGATGTAAGTGTTCTATAGATGTGTGCATAATTATTATGAACTAAGAATAATTTTAAGGTGATTAAAGTATACTTATATGTAAAACTTCATTCTTCTAAAGAAGATTTATTTATTTATCTATTTTTATTTCAGACAACCTAATGAGGCCTCTTCTGAATTATGGTATTGCTTGGTAAGCCTAGTTTGAAAATTTTGTATTTTCAGAATAATACCTGTTAATTTATACAAATGACTTGTATTTTTGTTTTACTGTTGCAGTATGTCTATGGGCTTTCTGGTTGAAGAGACTGCACCAGTCATTTGGAGAGGCCTTCTGGTAATGTCAGCCATTGATAAACTATTGAGGCAGGTAAGAAACTTGCATTACATTGTACTTCATCTTGGCAGGGCTGTGGTTAATGCATTTGCTGACTGAAGAGTTGTTAAAATTTACAGTCAGCTCTGAAATGTTTCACAAAGGAATCCAGTTACTGGCCTGACTGTGTAATGAGTAATGTGGTGCCAGGACCAAATTTCACTGTTACCAGGATTTCATCTTTTACATTGCTTATGAGTACGAAAAATCCTAGTGTCTTATTTTTATTGTTTTGTTGAGTCTGTTATAAGAAGAGCAAATCTATTTTATTGCCTTCTTTAGACTTAATGGTTAATGTCAGTGTGGCCAATATTGAATTTTGGAGGCTATGTAGAAATTCCTGAAATGGCCCCTGAGTAACAACATACTAGGGCCAGGAGAACCAGGCTGACTCCTAGGCTATCCATGCTCCCCTGCCCCAAGGGCTGATTCAGACGGCCCACGGAGGAGGATATCCAGCTAATTGGGGATGGGGAAGAGGGGCATTTGGGAACTGGGGATAACAAATCATCATTTGCCCACTAAATAATGTAAGTCATTATGGACAATAAAAAAAGAGAAATTCCTGAAATGTAGACAAACCATATAAGCGGTGACACTCATGATTTAAATTGTTTCACAAAAGTATTATTTTGTTTTCAGTGTATGTAATTATTTACTTGTATATATAATATGTTTTCCATCAACTTCATCCTTAAGAAAGGAAAGAACATTTGATTGCATGATCTATATATATCAGGTGGTCTATATTTTATTTAGAGCTAATTTAGAAAAGTTTTCTCAGTAGGTATGAGTTATAATTATGTTTTAGGTAAATATTAGAAGTACTTTTCATTTTCCCACCAATGTATGTTTAGTGCTTACTTGAGCAGATTCTGCTTTGGGTCTGACGTCATGCTGCATGTCGGGTGACAACTGTAATGCTACATATTCCTGGACTCATTTTCAGATATACATGTAACAACTGAAGTTTGTCATGGTTCTGAAACTTCTTCACGATAGCATCTAGTCTTTCCAGAACTTCTGTTACTTAGGTGCTGACAAATGTTCTTTGTGACCTTTGGACTCAGGTCCTCCTACTCTCCCAGATTTTTGGTCCTTGGTTGTATTTCTTTGCACTCAAATTCTCATGGCATTCCAGTTATACTTCCCAAATGCCCCTTCCTCACTAATTCCTTTATGACTTTGACTTTTCTTATTAACCAGCCTTTCTTTTCTTTACTGCCGGGTGCTATCAGAGAATATGGAATAATTGTGTTATTTATTCACATTCTACATTTTGGACATCCAGATCTAGCTACCCTATTGTTCTTTCCAGGATTTACCAAAGCTCAGCTGAAATTTTGGTGATTTGGCTGAACACCCAGTAGAGATTTGGTGAAAACAAACTCTGATGCATTTAATAAAAATCACAATCCTGAGGTGTGCTAAAGACACATTTTCAGCAAATGTACTATAAAATATAAGAGAAAATAGATCCATACATTGTGTTACTGGGATAGTTAGAGGTTACTTGGAGTAGTGAATGGATTGTGTGAAGTTCCTTTCACATGCACATTTTAATGGAAGCTTACAGGTTTATATTTTAGGACTAAATTATGATTTTGTCTGTCTTTCATCTGAGCTGCTCTGTCTAATCATGGATGGCACATGCTAAGTTTTAAAAATTTGAATATAACATTTATACAGAAGATTGTATAAGCCACAGCTTTTCAGGCACATAAGGTACCCAGTTGTCAACAACTTGAGATCATCATTCAGACAAGATAAAATAGGGCAGTCCCAGCATCCGGAAACTCCATTAAGGTCTCCTTGTAGGAGTTGCTTTTTTTTTTTTTTTTTAAATTAGGTAGAAACTTTGTATGAACAAGTCTTGTGTTGGTACCACTGCTTTCCTCCTCCCTGCCCCCATTCTCTGAGGGCCCTCTTCAGTGGGATTGCTGGAATATTCCATGGGATGGAGGGCTATGAGTTGTGCGAGCATTAGTCATGGGGCAAGGGAATACCTCTGGATATTCCTTCCACCATGGCTCTTACAATCTTTCTGCCCCTTTTCCAAAAAGTTCCCTGAGCCATGGTGGGTGAGTTTTTAAAAATTTTTAAACAACATCTTTATTATGAATAAGTAGATACATTGTATGAGCAAATCTCATAAAGATGTCCCTTTCCCTCCCCTCTGTCCCTAACCCACTGGGGTCCTTCCTTGGTGTGCACACTGCATCTCTCCATAGGTTAGAGGGTTATGAACTGCAACACAGTAGCCAGTTTTTCTTTTTTCCTTCCCCCTTTGTGCGTTGTTGCTGAGGGGGGCAATGTCTCTGGACATTCTTCCCCACTATGGCTTTTACATTCTTTCCACTGGTGGGTGAGGTTTAAGTCTACTTTGGTGTTGAGCTCTTAGCAGCCTCTGGGTTTCTGCTTCGGGAAATTTTAAATATCCTCTGTGTCTTTCTTCATCACCCTGACTTAGGTTGTCAGACTCTCTGTGGAGTACAAGCAGTACAATTAGCACAAACAGTAGCCAATTTTTTTTTGTGTGTGTTAAGTGGGGCAATGTCTCTGCATATTCTCCCCCACCACGGCTCTTACAATCTTTCCGCCTCCTCTTCTGCAACGTTCCCTGAATCATAGTGGGTGAATTTTAAGTCTGCTTTACTATTGATATCTTAAGATTTTTTGGGTTTCTGCTTTGGGCTATGTTGGGTATCCTTAGCTTCTGTCTCCATGGTCCTTTCATAGGTTATTTGACTTGCTGTGGTGATAGGTCTCTTGTTTATCTTGACACTTTCTCGTAGGTTTCATTTGGGCCCTACATGACATGGTTCATCTACTGCTGGGACATCAGCCATCAGCCCAGGTCCTGTTGGTAAAATTGTGTTATCCACAGTTGTCACTGCCTTCTGAAAAATACAAATAGAATGTCCAATGGAGAGTGAGATCAGTATAGGTTAAATGAGACAAACATTGTTAATTTGGTGAGATTCAGTTGAGAACTTTGATATTTGGGCAAATAGTAATTTGATTCTAGAGACTCAGTGGGATAAACTGTGGACACTGCCCAAGCTACTTACCTGCCTTTTACTTACTTCTTCATTTGTAAAACAAGAGTAACAATATTATACAAAATTTCCAGATTAAAAGAGACAGTAGATAAATAGTAAATAAGACAAAACATACTCAATACTTATTAATAGGTAGCCACTTTTAGCAGCATAGCATTATCTAGGAATAATGTATTAATTCAATCTATTTAATGGGATGCTTTTTACAAATCAGCTAATACTCTAGACTTAGCTTATAAAAAAATAAAATATAAAAATACAACATTGGTCTCCAAGTTCACAGAGGTTTAGTATAAACACACAAGCACACACAAGAAACAACAACCAGAAAAGAGTCATTTCTTTTGTTAGATGATTCATTAGCACCAATTAATATTATGTAAAACAAATATTAATACGCAACAACACCTATGAACACAAATAGTGTAGTATTACTTTAAAATTAAGAATGAGCATGTAGCATTAACTAAAAAAAAAAATCAGTAAGTAAAAGCAGGGTCTGGTGGTGCAGGTCTTTAATCCCAGGACTTGGAGGCAGAGGTAGGATGATCACTGAGAGTTCTCAGTTCCAACCCCAGACCACAGAGTGAATTCCAGGTCAGACTGGGCTAGAGTGAGACCCTACCTTGGGGGAAAAAATCAGTAAGTAAAGGCTCATAAATAGCCAAAAGAATCTATTTACAGTTTTCATAGCTTTCTATTTGTTTATTTTTATTTTATTCTTCCCTTACCTTATTTTTATATATTTGCTTATTTATTTTTAGTTGGCATATAGGAATTTGGGTATCATTCACTATGTCACTTTCAACTACATTTAGTTTCATAGCTTTAAAATTTAAAAAAAAATTTATTTCTTTACTTGAGAGAGGAGGCAGATGATATAAACAAGAGGGCAAGAGGGTGTAGGCTCCACTCTAAACGAATTCCAGATGCATGGGACACTGCATGTATTTGGCACTTTCCATGGGTGCTGGGGCATCGAACCCAGGACATCAGACTTGGCATGCCAGTGCCCAATTGCTGAGCCACCTCTCTATCCTTTGTTTCATAGCTTTTTATTTACAGGATTATTCCTAAATCTAACCAATGAAGATGTGAATAAGGCCAGAGGACAGTTGTTTAAAAAGTTGGGGGAGGTGGCCCAGCAGTTAGAGGTACTTGTTTGTAAAGTCTACCAGCTGGGTTCTATTCCCCAGTACACACATAAAAGCCATGCACCTGGAGTTTGTTTCCAGTGGTAAGAGGATCTGGTGTGCCCATACTCTCCATTTATTCAATCATTCATTCAGTCAGTCATTCTCTCTCCCCCTTACCCTGCAAATAAAGTAACACTGACCATCTTTGAAATGACTAACAAGAGAGCTATGCTTCAGGAAGAACAGTCTATTAGCCTCTAAGTAAGGAAAAGAATAAAGTTAAGGATGGGGTACATGGAAGGGAATGAAAAAATCATCCAAAATGCCTCTGATATTTAATATTTCTGAAATTAAACAGTTTTTAAAATTTTTAAATGATCATAATGACTGACATAGACATGCAGGGATAATGATAATGTGGGAATACAAGTCAACATTAGGTCAGCATTAAAATAATCACCAGAAAAATACTATATCTCATCATAGCTTTAATAAAAATGGCCTATAAAACATAACACTTTTATATTACAACAAAAAGGAGAGCTAAAACTACACTAAAAGAAAATTCTAAAAGTTAAGCTGACACAATGCCAAGATATTACTGATTATAAAACATACTCTAATTTCAGAAACATTAAAAATTGAAAACTATGTATCTTAAGATTAATGGCGTATAGCATCTGCCTAAGTAGTAAAAAGAGGTCAATGTTATGAAACCCTCAGTACTATTCATAACTCTCCCTGTGCCTTCACGGATCTGTTCAAGTCTCTGTGAAGCTGGAAGAGCTCCAACAGGCTTCTGACCTTGGACTCTGACCCCCAATTTCTCAGCTGCACCTGAAGAGACAGGGTAAGCTCTTGTCTATCCAACAGCAACTACAGCTCTAAGAAGCTGTCCACAGGGCTCAGCAAGTCATGTTTTGTGACCTTCATTAAGGCTTGCTACAGAAGCCTTCCCTCATCACATAGACTCAGTTCATACAGCTGTAAGTTATTCTTCAAAGCCTCTATCATGAACAGAACTGGGTGAACAAGTTAGGGATTCTTCTGGAAGGATTCAAGGTAGTGGTGGGCCATTGTAAGGGTTTGGCAGTTAGCCTCTTTTTTAATTTATTCATTTTCTAAAGCAAATTACTTTAGCCTCACTGGTTTGTTGCTGATGAATTGTGTTAGATCTTTCAGCCTCCTTTGATCAGCATATTCTAGTGGCCTGGCACATTGGTTCAACAGGGCTTCCTTTTGTACTAATTTCAAAGGCTGGCTTTTAGTAAATAAGACCACACCATTTGATCATTTCTCTTAAACAAGTCAACTTTCTGTATGCTTTCCCTGTGTCAGAACTACAGTTATAGCCTGACTTGAAGATGAAATGACTGTCCTAGGACCTCTATGTCATTGCTTCACTCTGACACCTAACAGACAAGGAAATGAAAGGAGGAAGGAGAACCCAAGAAACACTGGCCAAGTTTAAACTATAATTCTAGTCTTGATTTCCTCGTGCTATTTTTCCCCCCAATTTCAGGCCTGAAATTAGGACACTTTCTGGTTTTCCCCAATTTCCCTTACTTTTCTGTTGATACCAGAAACACCTACCAATAAAATCAGCTGTTTGCTTTTACCTTTGGATTGAAGAACCAAAGTGTACCCAATGCTAAGTTATGAGAGAGAGCAAGGAATCTAGTTCTCCACATTTACTTATTGAGAAAGAAGCCAGCACAAGTCTGCCTCTCCCTTGGAAGCGCCGGAGTCAATGGGCAGGCTTGGAGTGGTCTGCAGAGGGGCTCAGGATATGTTTTCCACTGAGGCGGGAAGTTATGCCTCAAGTGAACAAAGGCTTTGAGCAGGAAGCATGGGAAAGATCCAGGATAAGAAACCCACCAGGGAAAAGTTCTAGGGAAGGCCACTTAACTAACCTTGCCACAAAGAGAGCATGTGAAGTACACCTACTGGCATGTCAGGAGGAAGAAGGGGAGATGGCGTGTCCATCCTCGTGTTAGACAATGTTGATGTGTCTGAAAGGCCTAAACCTAAAAGGAAAAGAAATCATGTTCATGACAAGTTAAGTGCCTTTATCTCCAAAGATGCCTGAACTAGAACTACTTCAATAAGGCCAGTCACTGAAACAGAGCAGCAGGCCACCTAGCACAGAGTAGGTGAGCAGAAGCCAGCAACACGGGGCCTTGCCTAGGTGCTAGGCCCAGAATTAAAAATATGCCCCCCCCCAAACCAAGGCCTCCCAGCCTTAGACACTGCTCAGTTCAAACCACACAGAATGAGACATGAGCAACACATGGATTACAATGACCCACTCTGCTTTGCTCTGCTAGATTTCTGTTGCTTTCTTATAAATGACCTATGTAAGCTTCAGATCCCTAAGTAGTTTTCCTACGTGAAAAGTGTCTCTACAGCTGCTTTAACAGGGACCAGAAGACAGGAGGAAATGGTGAAGGAATGACCAAGCTATTCTAGGGCTGATAAGTGACTTGGGTGGAAAGCAAGGAACAGTTGGTGCCAGTCTAAAAACTGCAGTTGCTTATGCCTAGCTTTTTATAATAGCAACAGCAAAAAGAATGGAGCAATGCAGCAGCCAGAACTGCACGTACAAGCAGTCATCACAGTGACTCGCAAGCTCTTGGGTAAGCCATCGCTGATGATTAGCAGAAAGCAGGGGCATTTTAAGTAGAGGAATAGCCAACAATTAATATTCATAGTCTTGTTTCCAACTCCTTCAACAACTTGTTCTCTCTGGACGCTGACCACAGAGTTTCTTCTATGACATGGAACCTAGATGAGGCTGCAAAATCTGTTGTCCTGCAACAGTACCACCAGCCAGAGTAATCAATACTGCTTAATCCTCAGCCTGGTTCTCTAAGTCAGACTTTCACTGCTTTAAATAAAACATTGTACAATAGTGTATTAAGCATTCATGTCTCCAGCCTATCTACCTAAGCATCATGCTTACAAGTCAAAGGAAAGGCTGTAACTGAAGGCTTTATCTTACAGTTTTGAAGTCTATGTCACACACATTCTTCCATCCTCAGCATTTAACCAATGCTCTAAACATAGTAAGCAGACAACAAATGTCTACTGCTGAAGATAACAAAGTCCAATGATATTTTAGGAGAGCAGTAATAATTATCTGATGTCAGCACAATAAATAACTAAAAATGAATAAATGCATGATGCTTAAAAGGAATTTCTGCTGGGTTCACTTGTGGGTAATACTGCCTCATAAAAATATTTCAAAGGATGAAGCTTTGCTTGTAATACATTTCTACCTCCTTATTACTAACCTATACTTTAAAAGGGAAAGGGAACTCAAAATTAAGCCTAGTATACTTGACTCTTTAGCCTTCATTTAAGCTTCAAAAGAAAGCTAAGAGTAAGAATTGAGCTATATAAAAAAAAAAGAGTTGAGCTATATTATATAGAAACTGCTTAATTTTCCAAGAGTTTTGTTCTTTGTAGTATAAGTTTTAGGTGCCTGAAAGATTACTCCTTGTCTAACTGAATCAATGTTCTTAATTCTTAATAGTTCATGGAGTCACATGGAAAGCAATTTAAAATATGAAACCTGCTAAAGTACTCAGTGAAGCAAAAATCATAATGAGAAACGAACATGGTCAGATACCCCAAATTGGCAATGAAGACATGCCGTAACTTTAGCTGTCACTTAACACATACTCTGCAAACCTGTCCCCTACAAGGCAGTACATTTTTATACTGTATTTAGACACAGCTAACTTTTCTATCTTTAAAAAAAATTATTCATTTATTTACAGAGAGGGAGAGAGAATGAATGAGTATGCCAGAGACTCTAGCTGCTGCAAATGAACTCAAGATACATGTACCACTTTGTGCATCTGACTTTAAGTGGGTATTGGAGAATTTAAAAAGGAAATATTTCAGCCAGGCATGGTGGCTCACGTCTTTAGTCCCAGCACTAGGGAGGCAGAGGTAGAAGGATCACCGTGAGTTCATGGCCACCCTGAGACTACATAGTAAATTCCAGGTCAGCCTGGGCTAGATGTAGGCCCTACCTCGAAAAACAAAAACAAATTCATTTTTTCTTTTTTTTTAAAAACTGTTTTATTGATAACTTCCATAATTATTAACCATAAACAATAGTGATTTACTCCCCACCCTCCCTCATATCTCTTCTCCCTCTCAATTAGTCTCAAGTCATGAATATCAAGGCCATTTTGTGTCTGGAAGTTTGCATTGTAAGCAGTCCTATTCTTCCTTTGGCAAAAAAATTTCATTTTTTATAACTTTATTAGAGAGAGAGAGAGAGAGAGAGAGAGAGAGAGAGAGAGAGAAAGAGAATGAATAGGTGTGGCATAGCCTCTAGGCATTACAAATGAACTTGGAGCGCATGTACCAGCTTGTGCATCTGGCTTTACATGGGTACTGGGGACTCAAACCTGGGTCTTTAGGCTTTGTAAGCAAGTGCCTTAACCACTCAGCCCATCTCTGTAACCTGGTACTGGGGAATTGAACCCGAGTCTTTAGGCTTTGCAGGCAAGTGCTGTGCCTTTTAAGTCATCTCACAAGTTCCAACTTAATTATCGTAGGAACATCATTTAATACTGTATTTCTCTGCCTATGTTTCAGAGAACCTTTGAAACTTACTATATCATACTATAAACCTGGATGAGGAAGGTTCTTGGTGTTAATTCTATAATGTCAAAATGAGAAAAATGGGTAAAATCCTTAGAAACTGAACTATGAATGATTACAGAGATGGTTGCCTACAGCAATGTTCTCGTGCTCCATATATTATACCAGTCACAAAATTCCCACAGCTAATACTACTGTCAAATAAGAAGGATTTAAACACACAATTCAGCTAAGTGCAGATACCTTACAACTACTAATTTTAAAATATGAACATTGAATTGTTTAACAATTCACCATAAAATTGGACTGTGTCGGTTTGAAATCTTTGGGTATAATAATGACTGATAAAGAATATTGTTTAAAGTAAGATGGGTATAGATTACAGAATGTGCTTTGGCTATATAGACTTTATATGACATAGTACTGGTGATGAAGTTTTCTACATGTTTATTTCTTCAACACCTTAGCCATTACCTAATATACACACCTAGTGCTGCAAACATTAAACACAGAAAAGAATGTGGTTGTTAATTATTTTACTAGACACTGGAAAAATGTGCCCATTATAGCTTCTTGTAGAAGGACTTGCCATTTGAGAAACTATGTATCTAACTCCTTTGCCTCTTCCTATGAGAGGTACTTAGGGGGTTCAAACACTTTTTTTTTTTTTTTCATTTTATAAGGGATTAAGCAGAGTTTAGGCCAACTCTGAGGCAAAATTCTTTAGGAAACCAAAGGCTGAGAACATTCCTTATTCAAAAGTGAAATTCCATTGTCAGGGAAATCACTAATACCAACTATCAAGGGAGAGCCTCACTCTCATTGCAGGATCAGCAAAAGTGAGTTGCTAGGAAACAGCCAACTCATTAGAGGCCATTACTAGAACCCCAGAGAAGAGAGTTGGCATCTGCCTCACACTTGGGGATGCGAGAGATGGACTAAAAGCATAGAAACTGCTGGCAAGGTCCCAGGGCTCCAGGGTTGACCCTGTGACCACAGCAGGTGTGCCCCCAATGAGCCTTTCAAGTTTCCTCTCTGTGGCCCTTTTTGAATAACTAGAACTATTTTTCCCAATATCCCATATCTCCAAATTGAATAGTTCTAAATTAAAAAAAAAACCTTCCTCATTTGAGTTTAACTAATTGCATCTGTTTTGTGTATAATTTACAAAGAAACATCAGTCTCAGGAATAACAGAAATTTAGAAGCAGTAGTTATTCATTGAATGAAGTATACTAGATGTTTATGTCTTTAACAATGAAAACAAATGGAAAATAAGTTGTTTCAAATATTGAGAGAGTAAAGAGACACACTAAAAATGACATTCTAATTCTTGACATTCTTGGACTTATCTGCCCAATTTTCCTAAGGGCCCTCAGGTTGACTCCTGTTTTTGTCCTAATAAGCTTCTTGGCTGTGCATCACAAAGTACATTCCTTAGCATGCACCATATTTATTCAGCAGTCCTTCCCCTCCTTCTAACAGATCAGGTTGGAGTAAGATAGTGTAGAACTATACAGGTAAGTGACTAGAAATTGACAAGTTGGAGCCAAGAGACAGCTACTGCTTCTGTATTCTGAGCAACCAGCTACCCTTCAGAGTTACAGGTGTAACTTCCTTCAGAAAACTGTAATGATCCTGGCAGGGCTCCACTCTTATTATTATTCTCCCCACTTCATCTCAACGACTCCTCTGTATTCCCCACCTCAAGTTTGAACTTGGGGTTATAGGTTTTTTTTTTCCCCCAAAAATACTTCATCTGACTTCTAATGCCATTCCTTTTTCCTTTGTTCACAATATTCCTGTTTCAATAATCCTTTTGTTTTTAATCATCTTCAGTTCCTTGGAGAAGGGGACTTTCACTTGATACCATTTCTCCTGAGCTGTAATTCCTCCTTTGTGGCCTCTTTTTAATAAACAGCATATACCCCTACCTCCTTTGTCCTGTGCTAAGTGTATTCCTTGTGTGTGCATGGACATGTCTGTGTATACGGAGGCCAGAGGAAAACCTTGGGTATCATTCCCCAAATGCTATTCACTTTTTTTTCGAGTCAGGGTCTTTCACTGGCCTAGAACTTAACAATTAGGCTACGTTCTATCCAGTGAGCTCTGGAGAGCTGCCTGTTTCCACCTCCCCAGTGCTGGTATAGAGCGTGTGCCATCATGATTGGCATAGTTCACATGGGCTCTGGGATCGAGCTGAGGGCCTCGTGTTGGCATAGCAAGTACTTTATCCACTGAGCTATCTCTCAGTACTGAGTTTATTCCTAAACCCTGAAACCTGAATTATTTTTCTTCTATCAAAGGTTCAAAAACAGTCAAATACTATCTATTATCTCCTGAACTACCTTACCCCTCATTTTAAAATTCTTGTTTATAAAACTCTCTAAATCACACCCATAGCATGTGACTCAGCTAGCCTGGTGTAGGACCGAAATGATTTGTTGTGTCTACATGTTGGAAAACCATTGCTCCAAAGAAGCTAATAACATCCACTGATTGTAAACTACATTGATATTCTAAGTAACACTATAAGAAGAAAACAAAGCCAAACTGAGTTGGTGTCTAATAAGAAAATCCTACATAAAGCTGGCACCCCAAAACTAAGTTAAATAAAAACAATCCATGATGTAGAAAGAATGTAGGAGGAATTGTGCATCTATGAACTTTGGCCTTGATAGAAGCGATGGGGAACCACATGTAGTATTCATGCAGCTTTACATTCCAATTTCATACCAGCAGAGTGGTTCTAAAATCTTCAAAGAGAATTTGGTTAGAAGGAGTTACCTCAGGTTGAAAGTGTTCCCAGGTCATGGGAGAAGCAACATAGACCTCTATGAGGGAACTTCACTTCTTCCAGGTGTAAAGCAACCCTAAACATCATCAATTCCAAGATGCTTTCTGATTACAAAATGTTAAGATGTGAAAAACAAATTGTGCTTGATAACATGGGTTTTTCTAGGCACATTACACATGCTAACACATGTAATCATCAAGATGAGGTAGCCTCTACTAACTCCATTTCACAGGTGAGTTTTCCCGAGGGCCACTCAATGATTACATGTGGAGAAAGAAATGAACTAAGGCAGATATGGCTCCAGAATCCATGCCCTTAGCTACTGAGCTGCTAACCTAAGTCTAGAGAACACTGACATGTAAAGGGTAGGTAAGAATAAGGAATCAAACATATAAATGGAATTATAAAAGATGCCCTGAGAATAAACCAGTACTCATAGTAAACTACAGAAATTATGGGACATTTCTCATCACACATAATGAAGGCCAGATTTTTTTTAAGAGTTTAAGAAAATAATGTCAATCCAGAAGTCTACATCCATTGAAAATACAGAAAAGAAGAAAATTTCAATACATGAAAGTTGAAAAAATTTATCACCACTAGACATGTAGTCCAGGTTGGCCTTGAACTATGTAGCCGAAGAGCGCCTTCAACTCCCGATCCTCTGCCTCTGCTTCCCAAAGCTGAGTTTACAGGTGTATGTATGTCATTATACCTGGCAGAACAATGCTCACCTAATGATGCGGTCAGCTTTCTAGTTGCTGCGCAGAAAGAACCCAAACAAAAATGGTTTGTGGAAGAATGGGTTTATTTGGCTTACAGACTCGAGGGGAGACTCCAATCTGTCAGGGAAAACGATGGCATGAGCAGAGGGGTGGACATCACCTCCACCACAGCACTGGAAACAGCAGCAGGAAGGTGTGCCAAATACTGGCAAGGGGAAGCTAGCTTATAGCCCCATAAGCCTGCCCCCAACAACACAGCTCTAGCTAGGTTGTAATTCCCGAACTGCTATCAGCTGAGGATCGATCATTGAGAACACATTCATTTGTTTGTGGGGGACACCTGGATCAAACCATGACACCTAAGAAGGCTGTGATAAGCTAAGAAAACGTGTTAGAATTTCTAAAGCAGGTACAGAATAATACTAAGAGGTAAAGCTGAAGAGAATTTAAATAGATGTTGAGAAATATTTTATTCATCCAAAAGAATACAAGATCAAAATAGTAGATTTAACCTGAACATATCACTAATTGCAACACGTATAAATGAACTAAGAAACTCAGATAACAGGCAAAAATTATCAGACTTCATAAAATAAGACACAATAAATCTTATCTGTTGACCCACTGAAAATATAAGAAAATTGAAGGTTAAGGGACTGAGGACATACCACAGTGATAGAACAGAGCATTTGCTTAGCATGCATAAGACCCTGGGCTTGATCCCCAGTGAGAACAAAAGCAAGAACACAGAGGGAGAAGGAAAGAAAGGAGGAAGGGAAGAAGGGAGGAGAAGAGAAAAAAGGAAATAAAATGTTAAAAGTAAAAGGATAAAAACAGATCATGTAAACTTTATATGTAAGATTTGTATGTGACTATCAGTATCAGACAGATCTCAGATTGAGGAGTTTGCGAGAGATACAGACAAGTGTATCATGACAGTAAAAGGTTGACTCACCAAGAAGGCATATCAATTCTAAACATTTACGTCTGACAACACAGCTTCTAAATGTATGAAGCAACCCCCAAACTTTAGTAAATTACAGAATAACTAGACCCCCCCAAAAAAAGAAGATATAAAAACATTTTTTTTGAGAAAGTTCTTACTCTAGTCCAGACTCACTTTATGGTGATCCTTTACCTTCTGAGTGCTAGGATTATAGATAGTTGCCACCATGCCTAGCTGGGTAGAAAAGATATGAACAATACTATCAATTAACCCTAAGTGATAAACATAGAGTATGTGCCACAATAATGTAAAATATACATTCTTACCAAAGTACACAGAACATAAAAAAATTTCTCAAGAATGTCTTGCACTGAAGTACTATAAAACATATTCCAAACCAAAACAAAAGTACATGAGAAACCCTTTACAAAACATGTTCCCAACCAAAAAAAATTATGTGAAAAACCCATGCCAGTAAGTTATTTAGAGGATCCTCAAATGATTGGAAGTTGAATAGATTTGCATATAACCACAGGTAAAAGAATAGGACACTGAGATATTTTGACTTGAAATAATGAAATAACAATGAAAAGCCAAGACATCAAGAGCGTGGGGTTCTAAACACCGCTTTGACTTTTTTTCTATTTAAAAGTTTAAGATATCTTTAAAATCAACCTTAAAAGGCTAAGAGAACAGTAAATTAAGCCCAAAATAAAAAAGAGAATGATAAAAACAAAACAATGAGACAAGCAATGACAAGAAATAGGGGAAAATTTAAAGGCCAAAAAGTTGATTCTTTGAAATAATTAATAAAACTGATAGAAAGAATAAAGAATAAAAGAAATAAACTAGAAATGACCCTATCACATTGTATATCTTATCTTAGAAGGTAATAAGGTACTACCATGAATAAATTTTGTATAGAGAGTGTATAATTTAGGTAAAATGAAGAAATACCTGTAGAATACAACTTAAAACTGAAAGAAGATGAAATTGAAATTTTGAACAGAATTTGTCATCAAAAACACTTTCCCAACTCAAAATAAAAACAAAACTTTATAAGCCCAGGCCGGGCGTGGTGGCACACGCCTTTAATCTCAGCACTAGGGAGGCAGAGGTAGGAGGATCACCGTGAGTTCAAGGCCACCCTGAGACTACATAGTGAATTCCAGGTCAGTCTGGACTAGAGTGAGATCCTACCTCGAAACCCCCCCCCAAAAAAAAAAAACTTTATAAGCCCAAATTTCATTGGTAAATTTAATCAAATACAAATGTTTAAACTTAATCTAATAATAATTTTATGTCCACCCTTTCACAAAAAAAGAGGGCGGTACTTCTAAACTCATGTTTTGGAGACAATATAGCTCTTGAAAAAAGACCAAGGAAAAGTGTTGCTTCATTTTTGGTTAGAGAAATTTCTTTTAGTGACTGGTGATGACTACTGGAGAGATGCAAACTTGTCAAAGTGCTGAGAATAAATGGCCGTGGACTATTCAGTGCTACATGAGCTATCTGCCTCACCCCTCCAAGGTTCAGGAACCATTGCAGAGGGGGATGAAAACACTGTAAAGGCTGGAGGATGGGGAGGAGTGCCATGGAGCACTGTCTTCTGGACGTGACATGGCTGTCACATAATGACTTCACAGCCATTATGATATACTTATGTGGAAACAATAGCTTGAAATAAAACCTATTTTTATTTACAGTATCATCAAAGAACATAAAATATATAAAGATAAGAATATAAAAAAGGAACTATAAAATCTGTGTACTAGAAACTATAAAACTTCATGAAATTAAAGACAATCTAAACAAATGCAGAAATATATCATAGTCGTGGATTAGAAATGCCAGTACCTCCATTCACCAAAAATGCCATTTTATACCCATCAGAATAGCTAAAAATAGACTAAAGACCACCATATGTTGACAGGGATGTGAAGCAGCTTGACTTCTTAGGAATGCCCGTGTTTATAGCATTATTATCTATACAAACCAATCAATGAAAACAATCAGATATGCATCAACAGAACAGATAAACATTTGCTTATATTCATACCATGAAATATCAGAAATAAAAGGACCTAACCCCAACAGACATGAATTTCACTAGCTTTAGAATAACTATAAGAAGCCAGATTTTGAAAAGCTAACATTTCGTCATTTGATCCTGACAGGAGATGATCCACCCCTGGTCTATCACACAGGGCCCTATGAGAAACTGGTGAAATAAATAAGAGACCTATCACCATAGCAAGTCAGATAACCCATGAAAGGTCAATGGAGACAGACACCAGTGATACCCAACACAACCCAAAGCAGAACTCCAGAGACACTTAAGATCTCATCAATAAAGCAGACTTAAAACTCACCCACCATGACTCAGGAAACTGAGCGGAAGAGAGGACGGAAAGAGTGTAAGAGCCATGGTGGGGGAGAATATCCAGAGACATTGCCCCCAACAACAACAACAACAACAACAACAACAACAACAACAAACAACAACAACAACAACACACACACACAAACCCCCAAACAAAACAAAACAAAACAAAAAAACTGGCTACCTCTCCTACAATCCATAACCCCCTACCCCATGGACTGGTTCAGCAAGTCCACTGAGGAGGTCCCCTAGTGGGTTGGGGACAGGGAGGAGGGAAATGGGGGTACCATTACCATAAGATTTGTTCATACAGTGTATATAATTATTGACAGTCAAAATATTTAAAAGAAGAACATGAAGCATGGTGATGATGCTGCGATACCAGCACTCAGCCTGGGATATGTGACATCTTGTCTCAAAAAAAAAAAAAAAAAGAGGGCCATGTAAAATTTATTCATGGTGATAGAAATCAAAGCATTGATTGTCTATGGGCATGGGACTGGAAAGTGATCAAAGAATCTCATTAGGAGAATACGAATGTCCTCTATTTTGACAAGCATACAAAGCATCAAAAAGATCATTGGTTGATTCACTGAAAATCTGTGTATCCCACTGAAATATTGCTAGAGAAAGCAACAAATAAATCAACTCTAACTCAATTTTCTAGTTGAAGATAGCAGGCTGCCACCATCTTTATAGTGTCTCAAAAATAAACAAAATAGAAATAAGGCAACCCCCATCTTCCTTCAAAATAACAGGAATGTCAGATCATCCACTTCCTGCGGGTAGACCTGGGATGACCATGTGACCCAGTTCTAGCCATCAAGGTGTAAGGGAAAGTCTAATGAGGGTGCAGGTACTCCAGGTAAGAGCTCTGCTTCCCAGCAATACAGACACCAGTGATCTTCAAGCAGAAGTAGAGATCCCTAAGACCTCAACAATAAAGAAGCCTTAATACTCACCCACCATGACTCAGGGAACTAAGTGGAAGAGGGGGCGGAAAGATTGTAAGAGACATGGTGGGGGAGAATATCCAGAGACATTGCCCACCTCAGTAACAATATACAAAGGGGGGTGGAACCAGGATGACTCTTAGGCTATCCATAACCCCCTACCCCATGGACTGCCCACGGAGGAGGATATCCAGCTGATTGGGGACAGGGAAGAGGGAAATCAGGGAATTGGGGACACCAACACATTATTCGCTCATTAAGTGTATCTAATTATGGATAATAAAGATAAATAAATAAATAAATCGATCTCTGGCTTCCTAACAGAAAGACAAGTTTTGTTCTGAGGGAAGTATGTTGAAAGGACCTGACCTTGGGACACCCTCCCCCCCAGCCTGTTCCAGCTTCTGAACAGCATGTTATTCCTCATTTAATTGGCTCCTTGCCTCCAGGTCCTCCCTCTTCCTGAAGCACCTTCTGTAGCTCCTTCTTGGACCTGATATCTCAGCTCAGGTGCTCCCTCTTTGGGCCTCCACCCCACACCAAGTGCCTGGGAAGGAGCGCCTGCTGCTCCCTCCCCTCCACGCCTGGACCTCCCCTAGTGCTCTGAAGCAAGCCCACTGCTCCCCTCCAGCATCTCCACTGTGTGAAATTGAAGACATTTCTTGGCTTTCATAAATTAGAAATTTTCAACAGTTTGCTTTTAATTGTCTTCTCCCTTAATCTAAGCTATTAAAACCAAAGGAGGGCTGGAGAGAGATGGAGTGGAGAGGTGGCATGGCACTTGCTTGCAAAGCCTGCTGCCTGGGTTTGATTCTGCAGTACCCACATACTTGGTGCCAGTAGTGGATGCATCTAGAGTTTATTTGCAGTGGCAGAAGGCCCTGGCCTGCCCATTTTCTCTCCCTCTCAAATACTTTTTTAGAAATGAAACTCGGGCCTGTTCTTCAGCTGTATCTCCAAGCAGGCTGATGTCGTCCAACTTGAGAATTGATTATGTGCCAGAAGTCAGCTGGTTCTGTTAGAGAGAGAGAGAGAGAGAGAGAGAGAGAGAGAGAGAGAGAGAGAGAGAGAGAGAGAGAGAGGTATTTTAAACTTCCAACCCCAGCCCCTGAACCTGACAAGTTCTGACATCTCTTCTCTTGGCTACCTCTCACTTCTTTTCCTGTTTCCATGGAAATGGACATGAGACCACAGAAATACAGTGAGAGTCTGGTGCTAATTACTGTTGCAGGTTTCCCAGTTCTCTTTGTTTGTGGCATGATTATTTCCATGACTCTTGCCCACTCTGTAGTATGTGATGGTTAATCAAACATCTATGACGTTTCTAGGGCTGAGAGCTACATCATATTTCCCAGGTGTCACTAACAGGTGCTTCAGCTCTCTGGCAAAGTACATTTTCAATTGAAGAGCTGTAATCTTGTCAGAGTGTCAGGAGATTCCCAGCAAGGAGACCTGGCCATCTTCCTGGATCTTCTGCTGCCTCACTGCCTGACCTCAGTCAGTTCTGTTCTATTTGTTGAACAAGAAGTTGCTTCTGCTTAGCCCTAGGGCTGGTTGCAAGTGACCTGAGAAAACCGTCTGCCAGTGTGTTTTCATAAAATCATACAAATAAGATATTAACTCATTTTT